>JAPJBO010000319.1:0-228494 GCA_030068145.1 Diplonema papillatum
CAAGGGTCTTCACCTCGGGAAACCTTCACTTCAATTTCCGGACTGAACTGAGTCCGAAGTGAAGATTGCCGAAGTGAAGATTGTCGAAGTGAAGATCCACCAAGACGTCCTCCTCGCCAAGACACCTGTCGTGGCAACTGCCTTTCCGAATGCTTGTCGCTCTTTCTGGTAGCCCATGATATGGCACCTGCTGCATCTTCACCCTCTTGAACTGCAACGCTGTCTTTTTGCGCTCGAACACCCATGACAAAGACACCATGTTCGGAAGTCTGTCGAGTTCATCGGGCCATTCCGTGTAAAACCTGTCGTGAACCTTCCACACGCCTTACCCCCTGCACCACTGCGTGTACAATAATGTACAATAATCGTACAATAATATACAATAACTGTACAATAATGTACAATAATATACAATAATGTACAATAAAAATACAATAATTCTTGGTCGGCGGGGGAAATACAATAATGTACAATAATCCATTCGTTTCACAACCGTGATAATTCTGTGGATGAAAGTTGGCAGGGACCAATGAAGAAGAAGCAGCCTTGGCCGGCCTTTCCGGGGGGTGAAATAAGAAACCCTGTTCTCAGAGGGAAGTAACATTGCGGAGTCCCTTCGGCTAGCAAACTTCTGCGCGCGGATGATTGTGACTGAGTGCCTCCGGTGCGGACCGAAAGTCCCCGTCCAAAGGACTCACTGATGAGCTCTAACTCTGGATTGGTCTGCGTTCACGAGCGAAACCCGAGCCGAAGAACGAGGTGCACACAACACCGCGGTGAAAAATAATAAAGAGGACTAGTCCCTCAAGGTTGCATACCCTACCTGCGGAGTCTTACACCCCTTTACCCTTTTCTATAACACTTTCTTCGAAGAAGACTTGATGCTAGCATCAAACATGCATGAGAGACAGTGTCCTGCCTAAACATTAAACTAAGATTTTCCCCCCTCGCAGAAAGAAGAAGTCGGAACGGCGCGGCTCCCGCGATGTGGCCAGCGATGCGGCGCAGACACCGCCGATCATCCCGATCCCGGTGGCGGAAGTTCCGGTGAACGTGCAGTTCAGCTCGATGACGCCGCTGGGCGCCGGGGAAAGGGAAGGCTCGGCGGTGTTCGGCATCCGGCGCAGCTCGGCCGCGTCGTCGACGTCGAAGGCGAGAGCGGTGACCGATTTCGACCTGTCGGACAGCTGTATATCCGGCTCGAAGCGGCCGCTGGGCACCGAGGTCTTCGTCGCCAACGACGGCGCCTCCGAGCTCCTAAGCTCGCTCGACGACGAAGAAGCCCGCGACCTGCACGACCCCCACGAGCACCCCGACCCCTGCGGCCCCACCTCCCACCGCGCCCGCAGCGCGAGCGACAGCTCCATCTCGAAGGACGCACCGCCAGCCCGTCCCCCGGCGAAGCCGGCCGGCCCCAACGGCGCCGCTTCCCGGCTCAATAACGGCGGAGTGACCGAGGCGAAGCAGCCACAGCAGCAGCAACAGCAGCAGCAGCCGGAACAGCAGCAGCAGCCTCAGCAGCCGCAGCAGCCGGAACAGCAGCAGCAGCCTCAGCAGCCGCAGCAGCCGGAACAGCAGCAGCAGCCGCCGCACCCGCTGCTGCCCGCTGTGGCGGAGCGGCGGCGGTCGGGCAGCCTGGGGAGCCTCGGGGCGGTGCTTGGCAAGCAGCTCGCGGCGGGGATGAAAGCCGAGGCGGCCCACTCGCTGGCGGGCCTGCCCGAGGGCACGCACGAGCCGGTGACCCCTGGCGGGCACCCGAGGCACGACGAGGACGACACGCTTTCTGCGAGTGCGACCACCAACTACGAAATGTCCCGCAGCGGGTCGCAGTGCAACGTGAAGGACATGCTCGAGCGCTACAAGCCGGGGAGCCACAACTTGGGCACGACGCCGCTGTCGTCGTCGACGGACATGCAGGCTATCGCGCAGAAGCTAACGACGGTGTCTGCAGGTGCGAACTCATCGGTGGTTGTCACGACGAAGAATGGCCGCTCGCTCGCGTCGCCTTGCATCGTCAAACCGGGTCCCGACGCGGCCACGCTTTGCAACCTGCAGAGAATCCTGCAGTCCGGCGCGGTGGCGCTGACGTATGAGCGGGACGGCGTCCGCACGCGGTACAACATAGACGCCATCTCGCAGCGATCGCTGCTCTTCATCTTGCGCGTGACGGGCACCGTGAACGGATGCCACAGCACCTCCGTTTACCTGCCTGACGCCATCAAAGGTGTCGAATGGGACGTGGGTGTTCCATCCCAGCACATGCCTGTTTCTGCCGTCGCCACGCTCCGGACCAAGTACGACTGGTCCGCATACTCCCTGGGAACTGCGAACACGGTATCAAAGCTGCATCACCAACAGTTCCTCAAGGTTCTAGTTGACGGCCGCAAGCACCTCTTCTTCTTCACGTCTTCTTCGTTTGCGTACTACAACCCAATGGACGAAGTCGTCGTTCAATACGGTTTACGCCCCAAGGTCTTGGATCGACCGACTGGGTTGAAGGCAGGATAAAGCCGCTGGCATGGCTTGTCCTCCTTCACAGCTTCATCGTTCAGTGTACGACCTGTCGTGCCAGTAGAGAAACTTGGGTTGCGTGTCTACTCGTATGCAACAAAAAGCCACGAGGCGCAGCATCAGCCACATCTCGTTCAGATTGTCGAATGAGGTGTTGGTATTCCAAGCCAGCTCTAGTCTACTTCCGTTGTTCGGCTCCCTGAGATCGTCACCGTCCGACCAATAGCACCAGTCTGGTAACTCCGACGAGTGTTTGTGGCAAGGTGCACTTGTCATTGGCGCAAGTCGAGTTTCTGGCGGGCAGCGTGTGTGCGGCTGTCTTTTTTGAAATGGCACGCACCCACTGGCGCCGCCGCGAATCAAGAGCTGCGTCTCGACTATCGTGAAAAACAGCTACAATCCCCCTGAATCCATCCTCACGATTGCCCCTTGACCTTACGAGGCGGACGCCGTGATGAACGCGGTGGCAGCCCCGTTATCCGGTCGGGATGGCTGCAAACGAAACGAATCCCAGCACTATAGCACCACCAGGCTCCTGTATCCAAGATCAGGAACCCAAACGAATCCCAGTACTATACAGTTAGTTCATCCAATCTTAATAACCGTGTAAAGTCTCCCTCTCTGGCATCCGTCGAAATAAGCACCGGGCTGCGCCTCCGAGTGGTGTCCTTCTTCATGAAGGCAAACAACTGCTGGATCTTCTTAAGCGCGCCGCTCACGAAAGTCGGGGGTCGGAGTTGAACTAAACGATGGGATCGAGTTCTTCCGGTCGGCTGGAGCCTCGATAAAACTAGTACTTTTTGGGGAACCCCGGAATTCTGGAAACGAATGAGACCCGAAGACCCGAGGGCCATGGTGGGCGCGGAAAACGCTTTCCGATGATGAGTGTCGCCTGCCGAATGCACCGGTCCCGAAAATGGATGATGCTCAAGCGATCCACTCATAATAGGCCGCGGACTGGTATCAACAAGCCAGGCGTGGTCCGCCTTGAAAATGCCGTTTTCGCCTCCGGAATCTGTGGACTGAATTCCCCAGACTGCTATCTTCCGTCTTCCCGCGTTCTCCGACACGTTTTTTGGTTTGTTTAGAGACCTTCGGCCAAGATCAATAAGACAGACGAATGATAGAGATGCAACAGCCAGCCCCCTACCGCAGTTGCTTCAGCTGAGCTGAGAGAGCTGAAAAGGACGAAACAGAAAAAAACCAGAAACTCATTAACCCACCACCATTCACAAGGAGGTGTTCTGTCTGCTGACTCGATGGTCCGTTTCTGACGGAAGTCCAGCTTTCTCGAAACGATGTGGCTCGTGTCTTTCTACCCTTGAGTGCTCGAAGGTGGAATCCGCGATCCGACTACGTCTAGCCCTTGTCCCGCGTGGGAACGGTGTCCATTTCGCTTCCCGCTTTCTTTTTAAAATTTACACGCAAAGTATTCAGAGAACACGCCGACGAAACCACTCGGACTTGTGCTTGCGTTCGTCTAAGCATCATCGGCCGCACCGCGGTTCGATGCGAACGCGTCCAATGCCCTTGCATTAGCAGAGCCCGGGATCGTGAACCACGTGCATTTTTTGTGGCGGTTTCGCGCGGCTTCAACGTGGGCACAGGAACCAGCGGAGGCCGAGAGGTTCTCCTTGAATTCACGCGCGTTTCTTGTGGCGTTTTCGCGCGCTTCAACCGGTTTCCCTTGAGTTCACGTGCATTCTTCGTGGCGTTCTCACACAGTTTGCGGGTTTGCGGGTTTGCGGGTTCGCGGGTTTTAACGTCAGCACAGGAACCAGCGGAAGCCGAGGGTTTCTCCTTGAGTTCAACCAGCGGAAGCCGAAGGAAAGCCGAACTATCCGGCTTCAGCACGGATCCCTGCAACCAGGAACCTGAAAGCGAGCCAGAGAGAGAAAGGAGGGGAGATAAAGAGAAAAAAAAAGCAGGCACCACCGAAAGAATGGCCGGCGTGCTGGACCTGCGGGCGCGCGAGGCCGCGATGCAGGCCGGGATCTCTGAAGCGGAGATGCTGCAGCGGCTAGTCGGCGGCGAAAGCTTGATGGACGCGAGACGCTACGACGCGGCGACGGAGAGCGCTCTCGAGAAGCACCGGGCGCACGCCCACCGGCCGCCGACCCGGATCATCGGCCAGTTCCATCACGCGGAGGACCCACCAGCGGCGAAGCCCGAGTTCAACCCTTCGCCGCCGCGCGGTTTGTTCCGGTCGCCCCGGCGCGTGATCCCCGAGTTCACTGGCAAAGTGCTGCAGATCGACGAGCACGGCAGCGTCTCGCCCGCGAGGAGCCGCAGCCCGCGCAACAAGAGCCCGTGGCGCGGCCGCGGCACCCCCGGCCCGCCGGCCGCCGGCCGCGCCGGCGGCGGCGGCGGCAGCGTGTCTCCGTACTACTCTCCGTACCACCGCCCGCCTTCGCTCGCTGCGTCGTCGCCCCGCCGCCGTTCGAGGTCGCCGCCGGCGGTCCTCGAGACCTCACCGAACGTCCTGAGTTCCCGCCAAACCCGCGCCGGCCTCTGGGCGGCGGACGACACCTCCGCAATCTCGCCTCAGCAACGTATGCATCGCAGTGTGTTCTCAGTTAAGCGCCAGCTTGGGAGGAAGTGCTCTACGAAGCTACCAGACAAAGAACCGAAGGGATCCCAAGTGCTGTAACTACCGAACCACGTGTTGAACGGACGTGAGGTTCGACCCCTACACGACAAGACACACAAACACAACAGGTCAAAGTCCTAAGACAAAACAACATACGGTGGCCAAAGCGAAGAACAAATCGTCTTTTCCACAGGCTTCTCGATCCCTGTAGCACCAAAAAAAAAAAATAGAGGTTCTTCGCTGGGCTGTCTTCTCCGCGTGCCCTTTGGCCGGCTGTACCACAAATATTAATTTTTTTTTCGAACACAGTGATAAAGCCGAATATCCACCGCCGGACGTACCGAAGCTACGGGGACGACGAGAGACCTGTTCCGCCTGCAATGAACTTGAAGTACTAGCCCCGCGACGGGATCGATCGGCGATGATTTTGAGCTGGCGAAGCATCCGCTCGAAAAGGATGAAGCGGTTCTCAAAATGAGTTGCGCTACGCGATCCAGGATTTCTGCCTTGCTGGCTGTCTGCGCTTTGTTGCAGCCTACGCTGCACACGCACACTGCTCGGTGCATGACGTTGCCCGTCACGACGGTTTTGCGCTCTCAGCAACGACCCTAATGCCAGGAAGGGAAGGGTCCCGGCCTGCGTGGCTGCACGTTGCTCGCACCGGAGGCCATGGCGCTGCTGCCAACGGAGAATTGACCGAAGGAGCCAAAGAAAAAAAGGGAGGTTTGTAGCGATGGCCTGCACTGCCGCAGTAGTGTGAGCCAGCAGGCAACACTGAAGACCTGTAGCCCAGCAGCGTCGTGACCGACTGTTTTGGTTAGTTCCGGCCCTTGGAGCCAGCGGTTGGCTCAGGCAAATCAGGATAACATAGGCAACAGTGTCACACGCAATGTTTGTGCCCCCTCAGTGACGATCTCGCGTTCCACAGACTGGCTCGGGCCAGACTCTGTTGCTGAACCTCTACTGCTTCAGTGGCGGCCGCCGTCGATGACGCTTGTTTATTCTCTTGCAAAGCCCTGTTAGAATGCAAAGCCAAGCTTGGCTTTTCCTAACAGGCCGCCTTTCAAACAACTCAACACCAACGGAACAAGACGTTCTTCCCACCCGGAACCCGTCTGTCATCCAATTGTACTTGTACTGTGCGCTGCATCTAGGTGGCATCGAACTCAAAGTTGCCAGGTTTGTTGGGGAATCATAGGGAGGGTGTGTGATCCCGAAACAGGGCGGGGCCAAGTGACTTCAGGTGTGTCCGCACCGATTGCAGTGTTGCTCGGGGTTGTTTCACGAATGGCATATTACGAAGGGCACAAGGTCCTACTTGTGTGTGACATGAAGAGCTCAAAAGGTTCTTTAAGGGACGCTCGAACCACTGATACTGTATGTACTGTAAAACAATCCAAGTCACCGACCATGGCGAGATGGTGTGCGTGTTTAGTTGCGGCTCAGACGGAAAACAATGTGTGTCAGCTCTCGGGTGCCATGAGTGGTTTCCACATTTCTTCCGGACCTTCCCGCACGGTGAAGAGTCAGCTGTTGGCACGTTTACCACCTTACCAACACAAATAATCCAACTTCGGAGTTAACCCGTCTTCCTCCCTGTGGCAGCCCTCTACAGGGAACAATTGACGGGCGCGTATGGAGTGTCAGTCGGTCAGAGTCTACATCAAGCCAGCCCATGAAGTTGTGCCTGTGCCCCCTTCTCCTTCCTCTTGTCTGTCTTTTTCGACCCGACCTTTGTGTGTACCCCCTCGACCTTCTGTTTTCTTTACCAGTCTTCTGCCGAAGCGTATGCCATTGGTTCGCTTAGCCCGCCGTCTCAGTAGTCTTCTTTCCCCTGGCGTTTCGTGGGTCTGGCCTTCGTATGAGCCCACGACTGCCAGCACAGCTCCATTCTTTTCCCTTCTTTCCTCAGTTCGACCAATCGGGTTGTTGGTGGATTCCAAAACACGACTGTAGGGTCCAAATTCTGATTGTGAGAACTGCTTGCAGGCTGCCTTCACTTCGCTCGGATGGGTCAGCGTACACAACCGCCGCATAGTCGGTGGTGGGTTAAACGGTCGCCGACTCTGTACCAGTAATGCAACCTGTGCAACCATCATCACACCGGGGAGCAAGACGTCGTCTATCGTGTCCCCAAGCAGCTTGCTCCGCAAATCGGATCCGCCGTGTTCACCCGCCGTCGTTACCGCGTTTGTAACAGTACTGTTGGGCTGCAGCGATCGGTTTCGCGACAACTAAATTTCTGTAGCCACCATCTTTTATCCCGCGTGTTCCGGAACAATGGACTCAGCAGATATGAAGACCGTATGATTTCCATCATCGAAGCTGGACACACAAAGCCGCAGTTCGTTCACAGTTTTGGTCATCCTTCATTCGCCAATCGGACCGTGCCACGTACCATGGTGCCAGCACCCCGACTCGCGCACGGTAGTAAACTCCAATAAACTCCCATCAGAAATCGGGCGGGGGGGGGCAGCGCTCTTGTTAAGGATCAGCCACTTTGGCCGGATGGCCGGATAAACCAGACCCCCCCCCCTCCCCCCCCCTCTACAGTGCAGTTGCCTTGGAGGCTGGGTGGTCAAATTCTCTTAAGGTGAAATGGTCCAAATTCCCTGGCAAAAGTGGGCCCACAAAATTTTTCCAAAGTGTGGTATTTGGGGTATTTGGGGCAAAAATACTCGAGGGGCTGCCTTGTGCTTACTTCGAAGGAGGCTAGAGGGGGAGAAACAATACAACTAACTAAAATGGGTCTTTTTTGTTGAACGCTTACGCCCGCCACTGAACCCAGATTCACCTGTGTTTCGTGTGGGCTACAGCACATTTACCTCCTTTGATCTTTTGCAACTGGCAGCCTCCTCAAGTATTTCCTACAAAGCAGGTGCTTATACAAAAAAAAATTTTTTTTTTCAGACCGCCCACCGTGGTGACCACCTTAGAGTGTGACAGGTAGCGTCTCCCCCCTCCACAGTGAAAATAGCCTGAGGGGGGGGGAGGGGGGTCAGCCGGCTGATGGATGGATGGATGGTTCTTAACAAGATGCCTGGGGGGGGGGGCACAGCCCTCACACTAACTTTTCGGGAAATCTCCAACAACAACGGGGGGGGGGCTGGTGGCCGGGGAGCCCCCCCCGGGACGAAATATGTCTGCAAAACGTTGTAAGCAACCACGATGTCTGGCTTACTGACCTTCAACCGCTTTCCCCCCTTGCAGCGACGCTCAAGCTCGGTCATTGTTGTTCCAATGGGGAGTGTTGACAACATGCGGACTTCACGCTTGTCAACCCACTCCAAGAACGTGATCGGCGAACTTTGGCGATACTGGCAATGGCCGCGTTTCGGGGCCGCAGCCTTATCCGCTTGGGATGGGCGGCCGCGCTTCTTTTGGGACTTGCTAAAAAGTGGGATCCCGTTCCGATTTTTGCGGACAGTTCCGGCCGCGTGGAATCCCAAGGTGTATAATTTTAGCATGAGGGGAATGCTTGTGTAGTAGTTGTCCATGTACATGTGCCTTCCTGAGTATGCATACAGAGCCGCAGCTGCAAGAAGTTCACGCTCACCAACGTTCACGGGGCCAGGGTTAGTATCCGTGTCAATCTTACCGGTATACACTGACGATACCAATGTGTAACCAGTCTGTGACTCAGCCAGAACAAAACACTTCAAACCGAATCGATGCCGTTTCATGGGCATGTATTGCTTGAAGCTGACACGACCTTTGTACTTGATGATCGACTCATCAAAGCTAAGTTCTTTATCGGGAGCATAGACATCCCGCCATTGGAGAGACACAAGCTGGAAAATATCTCTTATCTTGATGAGTCGGTCCGGGTGTTCCTTCTTTCCACTGAGGGGGTCTGTGAAGTGCAGCGTCCTGTGAATATCGTGCCACCTTTTCCTGGACATGGTTTCAGAAAAAAACGCGCATTGTTCGATAGGGTCCACGGACCAGTACGAGTAGAGATCCTGTTTCACGGACAACCCCATCGCGTATGTGACAGCACACCAGCGAAGAAATTCCGCAATATCGGGTGCTTCGTACGAGATACCCTCTTTCCCTGCAGCATACACACTCATGTGCCCAATGATCTGGGTGACCACCAGGTCGGTGAACATGCATCTGAAGATGTCAGTGGGGGAGGAATCCTCATCAAGGTCGTAGGACGGATTCGGTCCGGTCTTCTTGGCGTTGAAAGGGAATTCGAGGTTGGGCTCGACTTTGCTGCTCCACGACAAGGACTTGATCGCTGCACCTGCTGCCTTGACCGCAGCGCTCTCAGTATTCGGTGGGCGGCCTCGCGGTGCTGGGTTTGCGGGGGGCTTCTGTGCCGGTCCTTTTCGTGGTCGGCCGGGGCGCTTCGGTGCAGGCTTTGCGGAGGGCTTCGGCGCCTGTTCTTTTGGTGGCCGGCCGGGGCGCTTCGGTGCAGGCTTTGCGGAGGACTTCGGCGCCTGTTCTTTTGGTGGCTCGCCAAAAAAAATGTTCATAAAGTGGCCGAGATCACCGCTCTGAACCCGCGGGTTGGCCAGGAACACGACGTTGGCCGGGTGGGGTCGGTCTTCGCCTCGCTCGACTGAGCCGGTTCCTCTCAGCACGGCCCAGTTGTACAGCGCTGTGTACACTGTCTCCGGATTGGGCTGGAATCCGATACCGTGTTGGAGGCAGAAGCTCGATACCTGATAAGTGTCCAGCTCCGGTAAGCGTGCCACACTCCTGCAACGCACGTCGAAATGTTCGCGGGCGAAGCTGAGAATGTTCAATGCCGATGGCATCGCAAAACTTCCCTCCATCGCTCGCATGAGTGCGATGTACCCGCACTCCACCCCGCTCTGCTCGTCACGCAGCTGCAGTGTCACACCCCGGATACCGCCGAACTCACGTCGCGACCGTTGCCTGTCCCAGTTCCCGCAAGAGTCGACCACTGTCACCCGCCCAAGCGCGGTGGCGTCGAGATGATGCACTTGTTCGCGCACTGTCCTTCCCGACCTGTTGTTGTCGTCATCGTCATCCTCTTCCTCTTCTTCATCCTCTTCTTCTTCCTCGTCCTCTTCCTCTTCCACCTCTTCTGCTTCCTCGTTGTCCTCTTCTTCTGTCGACCCCACACTCTCCATATCCGTGGCCGCCCGCTTCCTTCCAGACATTTTGTACTTTTCACTGCCCAAGTTCCTGGATTGTTTCGACTGTTGATGACAAGGCATTGAAAAAGCCGGTTTTCCGGGGGTTTCCCCAATCTCGCCACTTGGTTTCAATCGTCATTGCTGACGAATTTTTGACATTCGAGGGCGGCAATGAAAAGATTTGCTCGAAATGGGTGAATTCCATATTTTTGGGAATTTTTTGGCGCCTCCTGAGCACCCCTACAGAAAAATCCAGATTAAACCGGACATATATGTCCGGTTGGTCGGAGTTGGGTTAAGTACGTTTCCCAGCGGATTTGCCTGAAAAAACAGTTGTTGGGGGGTATTGGCATTTTGGGGAAAGCACATGGTAAATCGGCCAAATTTGCTCGAACTTTCACTTTTTGGGCCAATTTTCCAGATTTTGGCTGATTTTTGGGTGCACTGCAGGAATCTTGGTTTTCTGACTTTGCTCAAAAGTTGCATAGTACGTTTCCCAGCGGATTTGCCTGAAAACCCAGTTTTTGGGGGGTATTGGCTTTTTGGGGAAAGCACACGGTAAATCGGCCAAATTTGCTCGAATTTTCACTTTTTGGGCCAATTTTCCAGATTTTGGCTGATTTTTGAGTGCACTGCAGGAATCTTGGTTTTCTGGCTTTGCTCAAAAGTTGCTAAGTACATTTCCCTGCCAAAAAAGTGCAGGAAAACATTTTGGTGGGGATTGACCTTTTTTTCCGCAAAAGTGGGTTTCGATTTCGAAAACGAGGAGAACGGATTCATCTGGAGGAAACGGAGTACTCACTCGGCACCGGGGGGTCTGGGAAATACCCCAAAAACAGCCCCCAAAAAAGGAACCCCCGCCCGCCCCCCGCCCCCCCCCCTCGCCCCCTGGCTCCACAACAAACGAGAATTAGTGCGAGGTCTGGGGGGGCAGCTGGGAAAAGAAACAGCGGAAGATAAAACAAACCAAACAGCAAGATGGACTTCACCGAGCTGAAGATCGGTGTCCCCCTGCACAACATGCTGATCACGCACAAGGGCCCCCGCGGCGGGCCGATCATCGTCGACATCGGCCCCGCGGCCCTGGCGGGCGCCGGCCTCGTCACGACGGCCATCGTGCACGCGCTGCTGTTCCGCGACGACAAGCTCGCTCGGCGGGTATCCGGCTTCGTGTCCCTGCTCGCATCGACAGCTGTGGTGGCCGTGGGGCTGCACAGGCTGCTAAGCCCGCACCCGGTAGCCGTGTAGCCGTTGCCTTCGAGCAACCACCTGCTAGAAAGCCTGCACGCTGGCCCGTTGCCACCTTCCAGTAACTGAGCCGGTCCATTTCCTCTTGATAGACCGTGATAGACCGAAGAATACAGCACCGGGCAATTCGATGCAGCTCTAGGGGCTAGGGATGGACCTGATAGACCGTGGTGGACCGTGATTCACTGTGATAAACAGCGGCAGGCACTTCGATGCAGCTTCAAGAGATAGGGACGGACCGGCTCAGTAACGCTGAATACGGGCTGCCTAGTCCAAGCTAGCCCATATCCTCCGCCGTTGCGACCTTGCCTCGCGTGCAGGGTGCGAGACGCTCCAATACGAACAGCGCTGGAGCTAATTAGTTCGTACTCTTGCGACCTCCGATGTCTTTGCGCCGTGGCACAACAGTTGATCAGCCACCGAAAAGAGTCCGGGCCCGATGGCCGGAATGAGAAATATGTTCTAAATTTGTTGTTAAGCCCTAGCGACGATGTCGATCTAGCGTGCACGGAGCTGTGCCGTCTTCGTTCTGCCTTTCGGAATTTGCTGCATTTGCAGCCGTTTGACTGCACGATTGTTGGGTAGACATATGCTTGCCTCCCGGTCTTCACCCATCTTTCCGATCTTCGTGTGACGTGGGCACCCGCGGGTCCCAGCCAGAAGCGAACTCTAGCTCCCGCCTTTACGCTTTGCCTTCTGCGTCACATTCGCTGTGCTCGCGAGGGACAGTCCACCTGCGAACAGAATAGGCGTGTGTTTGTTTGCTCGTGCCGGGGAAGGATTATCCTGTTAGTTTGAGTGAATCTGGTCGTTAGGCTCCCAAACACGCTGCCAGCGTTCTCTTTCGTGTTGACAATGCGTGGTTTCTAAGAAAAAAACGCTAGTCGGCGCACGGGTGTGCCATCTATGACAGTCGAGCTTGGGAAGTCTGACAGTAGGCTCGTGCCTAGTACCGCCACCCGAGCTGGCCGCGTCTGGCTGCTCTTAAGTACCGGCCAAGCAGGACAAGGGATGGTCAACGTCGTCTATAGCACACAGCCAGCAGCACCAACAGGCAGCGAAGACGGCTTGTGTTCGCAGGGAGAAACGAGTCTCGAGGCTCACGATTAGCAAAGGACAAAACTGTGGCAAAACAGGACACCCGTCGACAGGAAAAAAAAGAAGGCCAAAAAAAAAAAAAAAAACGGGGGACGGAATGGCGAATCGAAGCTTCAGCTCGAGCAGCAGCGGCGTGAACAGCTCGGAAGAGAGCGCGACTCGCGGCTCCCCGCAGCCGCCGCAGCAGCGCCAGCGGCAGTATCGCGATCCGTATGACGCCGTCGCGAGGCGGGTGCTGACGTCCCGCGGCCCGCCGGCCCACCCCACGACCGCGCCGAAGAGGAGGCCCAGCACGACAGACTCATCCATCCACACCCTGAGCACCCCCCGTCTCGCGGCCGACCTGAATACCCCCCGGTACCCCACAGGCCCATCCACCCACACCCCCCTCGATACCCCTCGCTACGCCGCCGGCGACGCCACACCTCGCACCAAAACCCCGCCGTACGGCCAGTCGCACCTGACGAACTACAACTCAGCCGCCAATGAGCCCGCGTTCACCCCCAGGGACAAGGTGCCGTGCCTTGAGCCGAAGGGCGGGTATACCGTCGTTTTCGACCTCGACGAGACCCTGATCCACCACCCGTGGCCGAACGTGGTGCACAAGCGCGCCTACCTGGAAGACCTGCTGCGGGGGCTGAAGGGCCGGTGCGAGCTTGTTTTGTGGACGGCCAGCACGCGGGCCATGGGCATCCCCGCCCTCCGCGCCATCGACCCGGAAGGTGAATTCTTCGACAGGGTCATCTTCAGAGACCCGGCCTGGTTCCACGACACCGCGCGGTCATCGTACCACAAGGACCTGAAGTACCTCGGCCGCCCGCTGAGCAGCACCATCATCATCGAGAACACCCCGAACTCCGTCAGGTTCAACAAGGAAAACGCGATCATCGTCCCCGACTTTCTCCCGCACCCGCACTCGAAGCAGCACCCGGACGACAAAGTGCTCCTTACGGTCTCCCGGTGCCTCCACGACCTCCTCGACTCGCGGTCCACAGTACCCGACTTCCTTGCCTCGCATCACCTCGTCGAGCAGGTTGCCCTGTACCGCAAGAATTCGTACGGGATCCCACTCAGGAACAAGCCTCCCGGCGTGTTTTACTACCTGAGGGTGTGATGGGGGTGAAAAACACGCGAAAACACTACGAGCGAGCGGGACTGCTCTGTGGGTCGACCGGTGCGCGAACCGCGAAGCGACGACAAGGGAGCCCGCGTGGGCTGCGGAATCCCTGCGTCCCAGCAGGAGAAGCCGCATCCCGAATTTCGGACCTGGGTCAGTCGGATTAAGACCGATTAAGGCAAGGTGGAATTGCTCGCCTCGAAAAAGCTGCGACTGACAAGCTTTTTTTGTCCGCGCGGGCAGGGCCAGCTGCTTGCCATTGCGTCTTGCGAGGACACCTTCGAAGCGTCCCTCGAAGACCCGCGCCTTGCACCCTTTGGTACCGTCCGGAGAACGTGGGACACTACGGGAAGAGGACCGAAAGTTGGGTCCGCGTTGGTTCACGACGAGCGGTGCAGCGTCCTCCTCGGCCGAAGAGCTGGGCTGCTCAGGCTTGCTCCAAGTGCAGGCACTTGTGCCACAGCCATGTCCCTGGGGGGGTTGCTTCAAGAGCTGTCGATCTCGCGTCAGCAGTGTTTTGCCATCCTCCGCCGGTCGGAACTGCATTGAAGCGCCCTGTCGCAGTCTTTCGCGGTAGTGCAAGCGCCGGCAACACGACTCAGTACGTAGGAAGAGAGGTAGTCACCTGAGTGACTACTGCATACCAGCGCCACACAAACCCTCTTCACGCCGACCTCAAGCTTTCACGGGTAGTGCAAGCCCCGGAAACACGACTCGGTACGACGAGAGGTAGTCACCTGAGTGACTCATGCATACCATCACCGCAGATTCTTTTCATCCCGACCTCAAGCTTTCACGGTCACACCGCTGCGTCGTAAGCCAGACTATTGCCGCGGCTTCTTTTGAAGCACATCACATTGGAGTGATGCACATGTTTTCGCCACGAACAAGAGCGGGCTTACCCGCTGGACTCCGCTGGACTGTCTCCGTGGGGGGAAAATCTTAGTTTGGGGGGGTGCGTAGTGCCGCCACGCCCCCCCCTTCCCTGTTAGGAAAAGTAAAAAGTGGGTTTACCTGCTGAGAATATTGTTCCCTCCCCCACCACCCTGCCCCCCTTTATTCGAGTCCCCAGTGTTCGCTGCACGCTTGAGCCACCGAAGCCTTTACCTTAACGTTCCCACACGCGATAACTCGAGGACACCGAAGCTCATTCATCCTCTGTCACCTCCGCCACGTTGACGCCCACCCGCCACCTCCCTGCACTCTAACTCGTCGCTCTCTCTGTCTCTTGTAAGGGATGACTTTGAGAATACGTACACTTGGAAGGCCGGCTTGAAGTTCGTCCAGAACTTCTAAGGGGGCCGAATAATCGCGTCTGGCTGTCAAAAAAACGCTCCCATTATTCGACCCGGTCCTTAAGAACACATGCCGGTGGGTGGGGAGAGGCCTTGGGAGAACGTTGATGCACCAGAGCATCCTCCTTTGCGTCTCTCTCTTTCTTCCCTCTCTCTCTCTCTCTGTCTCTTTCTCCTCTTTCGCCCCTCCCTCGAATCCCGCGCGCGCTGATGATGGTCCGCCTTGAGCGTCCGTGGCTTGAAGGATTGGACACGGTACAGATCCAACGCGTGTAGTGTTGAGCACGTAAATTCCAAGCATGTCCTTGCAACTCCGTGTACACACGCCATGCTAGTTTCTACAAAGCGTTTCTTCCCCCTCCCCCTCGTCGGCGCAGACGGGACCAGTGCGGTGTTGAGCACCTATCTATTCCAAGCACGTTCTTGCAACCCCCCTCCTCGTTCATCGCCATCCCGCTGTCCGGACGGGGCTACTCGTAAACCAGCTCTCATCGACTTCGGACCCCCGTCTGGAATCGGCCTGCCGCCACCGAAATAGCGACCGAAAGGAAATCCGGCTTCGGCAACGTTGAACCGTCCTTTTTTTTTTTAGCCACATGCAATGTGTGAGGAAACTGAACCGCTCAAGTAGGACCTTCTGATCATGATCATTTGCCAAATTTGCCACCCTGAAACCACGTCCAGGATTTGGGCTCAGGGTAGTGCGGTCAACGAAAACTCTAGTTTCCCTTTCTACTTTCTCCTACTCTCGCGGTGTACGGTTTTTCTCCCCCACCCTATCTACACCGCCGCCGAAGTTTTCATCTTACCATCGTGAAGAAGAACAAAAAGCAAAAACGAAAGAAAAAGAGAGTAGGAACCCCCAACGTTGAAGAAGAGGGCAAACCATCCCTCCTCAGGGCGACGTTTCTCCCCAGAACGAACCTATCCTAGCGTTTAGTCAGACTCGCTAAGCCCTGAAGGAAACTCTTCATCCCTGCTTCCCAACCCCAATTCAATGTGACCCGTCATAAAAAACCGCAGACCTTGAAAGAAAAAAAACAGAAACAAACGTACTCCCCCCCCCGGGGTGTCATTTTGCTACTCTTGCTTCGGCCAAGTCGGGTAATGAATTGGGGCGTAGCTCCTGCTGTGGTGGTAGGCTCTAACGAACACGTGGCCCTCACCTGGACTGACCGTGCATGATTCGACAGTCAGATGCAGCCCAGTCCTCGTGTGTGCAGTACCGGAGTGTGTGTTAGCGTAGAAATGCTGTTTCACGAGTTCTTGCACGGAGGGGACTTCCCCCAAGAACACTGGAAACCTGTTAAACACGCGAACAAGAACGCTGGTGTTTGGGAAAAGATCCGCAGTGGCCCTACTGATTTAGCAGGCTATCCCCCCACGGCACGTACAAGCAAATTCGGGGGACCGGGTGTCGACCGCGGTGGTGCGGGGAGTGACCAGAGTGTCTCCTCTAAAGCCATCGCTTGTGGTCCACCGGTCGCCTCAGGCGCAACTGGAAAGACTTTTCCCAAACGCGTCCGTTTGCAAAAGCGGACGCGGTACAAAAGGGTAAAAAGCAAGGCCAGCCGCCTTTGAGAAATTTCACAGGCGCGAAGCCACAAACGAAGGACAGCAGAGGGTACCCATGGTTCTATCTGCCCGTTTGTCCACGTTGCGGAAGTACAAAATAGCCACGGAGCCGAAGGTAGAAACGAAACCCGGAGTTTCAAACGGGCTTTGCTCTCTAAGACGTAGAGTTTGCTGACGAAACCACCAACGAATTAGAACAAGGTGCCACCCGGCCGATACTCCTTGCTCATACCGCATACAGCGCAGGGCTGCGCACGAAAAGAACATTCCAACGAAAGTCACCGCGCCGACACAGAAAGAAGCCCCAAAGTTCCAAGCTAAACGTTCGCCCTGAAAAAAGAAAAGAAACATAAAGGAGAGGGCAGATGAGGAGTTTGGAACCGCCCGCACAGGAAGGAAGGTTCGAGATTTGT
The DNA here is from genome assembly GCA_030068145.1 of Diplonema papillatum. NCBI lineage: Eukaryota > Euglenozoa > Diplonemea > Diplonemida > Diplonemidae > Diplonema > Diplonema papillatum. The sequence goes on from JAPJBO010000319.1 coordinate 16,959, forward strand.
GTGCGTGCAAGGCCAAAGACTGCTAGAAAGGGTGCTGAAGCGTGGCAAGTCTTTCACGGACGTGAGGACCGGAATCTCCAAGAGGTGGTCTCTCTTGTTCGTTCCTCTGAGCTTTCACCTCGATTTTTATTGGACCGGCCGAGGGGAGTTGCTGGTTCCTGTGGTTTTTTTACCTTGACCAACAGGTCCACCTCCCGCACGCCAAGTCCGCCCTGTGGTGTAAGTCTGTCCAGAACTTCTCTCACTTCGCAGCAAACTCGGTTGTTGTGCCGTCCAACTCTTCTTGCGCTTGAAGGATACACGTCCGGAATGCGTCCGCATGAGGGACCGAGCAGTCATGCTGTACTTGGTACTTCGAGCATCTGCCGATGTCCCTCCGTGTCAGTACAATGTGGGAAGAGCAGGCAAGCACCCGTCCCCCCTCCTTGTGGTAAGTTCAGGAACCACGGTCAGAAGCCCATGCGTTGCGCGTTTGCACAGACCTGAAGTCGCGTGCAACTCTGCCTGGAACCTCTACACACCGCAAACAAGGTACTTTCAGCACCCTCTGCTTCCGGCGAGTGTAGGATCAGTGAAGTGGAACGGCCTAGGCCATGCGCTGTTTTTCGTCTGATGACGAGCGCGTGTCTAGGTATGTGTGAGTAAAGCCTTCACACCGAGAATTGGTCCTGCTGAGCTGGTGTCGAGCGAGCTGTGAACTTCACTAGACCTTTTGTACGCTCTGAGCCTGTTCGCGACTTGATTGTTCTACGCACATGTTGTGTGGAGGCATATGAGAGAGGCGTGGGGGAGGGGCGTACTTTGTGGACACTTTGGTTTACCAACTCTTTTGCGGTCGAGATCCGGTGGTCGAGATCGTGGGAGCGGGGTTTCATGAGAACAAAGGAAGTCGAAGCAATTACTGTCCCTGTGGCTGGTTTACGAGATCTCCGGAGCTCGACTGTCTACTGCATCATAATCAGCAACTTCTATTGACCAGAGAGGTTCGGCCCACCTGCCGTGGCTTTGGGTGCAAGGCTGGCGAGTTGCTTCATTGAAGCCCTCCTCTCGTTTTGCTATCCCCCCCGCAGGATGGAGTCGAACCACACAGAGCAGAGCACCCAGTGGTGGCCACACAGCAATCACGGTCTTACAATTCCCACCAAGTATACGCACCACCAGTCCTCGTTTTATATATTTGGGTTTCTCCTCAACCAAAAAAAAAAAAAAGTCTGTTTAAAAGAGAAGCAATTTCAGTTAAGATAAGCGTTTCTGATGACCTATCACGAACAGATTTCCTACACCCCGCCCAAGTTGCAAGCAGGTAAAAGCAAGCAAAACCCCCAATTGGAGCGGCCGGTGCCATCTGGTGGACGAAACACTGTTGTGGGGGGGGGAGTCATCGTCTTTCCAATGAGGGCCAAACAGGCACATACAGAAAACACGGCCCGATCGTGTGACATTATGTCACGTGGTGGGTATGCTAAGATGTAGACCCCGCGCATTTTGGTGGTTGGTCTGAGTTTTCGAACCTGAAAAAGAAGCAGGTGAAATATGTGGAGAAATGATCAACCGGCACGCACAAACAAAGCTGCCAATTTTTGTAGCCGTCACGTAGTGGAAGCGCCGAGAGAAGTGGCCCTTCCGGTGATTTGTGGTACTCCCCGGATGTCACCGGCCAACCCAGAACCCAGAAAAGGGGGCGTACGTAGCCAACTACTGTACGATTACAAACAATAGTAACCGTGCCGGACTTCCGTCTGGCGTCTTGTTTCGAACCAATGCCCCCACGGCCATGCTTCGAACTACGACGAGAGCGCTTCAGAACGATCTCCAAAACTCGCAAGGAGGGCGTCTCGGGCAACATCCTTGCTTCTATCCTCGAAGACGCACTGCAGGCGACATATGACGTGTGCGAGAATGGATGTGTCATTTTCTGCGGCTCATGTTCTCGAAAGACCTCAATGCTTCCATAGGCTTGAGTGAGAACTCGCGTGCTCAAATCTGCCACAGCGATCTTCATCTACATATACGTCATGAAGCACGGCCGAAGTCCAATACACGTGTGCTAGGCATGGCGTCGAATCTACAAGGTTCGCGTAGGAATGCACTTCTCCGGCATTCGTCTCGCGTCAAAGGCGAAAGCCATTTCCATATGTTGCTGCACTGTCCGTGACAGGCTGTTTGGGGACCACCGCACAGTCGCCGTACCCGGTGGAGTCCAGCCTCGGAAGCTGCAGTTTAACAGGGCGTTACACCGCTTTTCGGGTACACATTTACACGCATTTTGGATGTGTAGTACACGCGCTGTTCCTGCTTTTCGGGTGCGACTCGGCACACCTCTCGTCACCTTCAGCTTCTGATTCTCGGCTCCACCGCGTAGCGTAAAGAACCCGCCCGCCACCACCACTCCCAATTGCCAGCGTCCCCTCCTCACTCCTCAAAGGTTCTCTCTTACTCGGAACCTTGGCAATGCGGAATTCCCGCTAGCACACACCTCGGGGTGTCGTTCGTCGGCTGAGTGCGAAAACTCGTCACAACCCCGGATTCTCAAGCGCTTTGTTTCTGTCCCTTTTTCTCCCCAGTAGTACTGTTGCATTCAAGTACACATTTCCAGGCTGATCATTTTCACGGCTACACACAAGGTAGTTAAACGAGACCAGAACGCGCCAACACGGGAAGCCCCGCCTGAAGAGGGGGATACTCCCTGTTATAATTCGCCAAGGGCAAGAAGCACCCTCCCCCCGGAAATGTTCGTTCGAGAGTGGATGAGCCGTCCCCTTTTGGAAGCACCCCTCCACTTCCTCTCCAGCCTTCGATTCTGTTTCAAAGGTTCGTGCCAACGAAGGTTTCTGTCTCGCTGTTGAGAACGAACAAGTAAAAGAACCTCATTTTACGCCAGAAAAAAAAAAAGAAGGGAAAAGAAAAGAAAAAAAAGAAACGACACCATCCGCCCGGTCCCGTAAAACACACAGACTACCACGGTGATGTGACTCGTTTCCTTTCGGAGGAGCCCCCGCAATGAGTTTCGTACAGCTTCCTTTTCGGGTTGCCCTTTCGGAGTCTTTCTTCCAGCGCTTGGTTGGTTGTCTTTTCCGTCCCCTTAGTGAGAAAAGTTAGTATCATGTTCTTTCGAAGTCCGCTTCTGGCACATCGCGCACACCTTGGTTCTTCCAGCTGCGAATGGCGAACCCGGGGAGTCCCACCCTCACACATACGGAGCTGCTCGTCAGCCGTTTCAGTCTGCTGCCAGAATGTTATCTGCTTTCTGCGCGGGGAAAACAAAGCGTCTTTGTGTTTTTAGTGTCGAAAAAAAAATGGTCAAGCGAACTTTCACTCTGTATAAAATCCCGTCCTGCTGGGTGACAAATCTTGCAATATGGAGGCATAGAACTGAACCTTGCTCACAACCACGATCGTGGTTCTGCTCTCGTTTATCTTCTATCTGCATCCCAATCGAAACAAATTAGGTTATGTCAGCGTGGCCATCATGAAGTAGAAAACAACAAGCACACGGCACAGTTCCAAAGCTTAGCGGAAGAAACAGTGAAACAGTTTGACGAAGTACAGTGAAGTCCGCTTACAACACCAACCCGCACCTTGGTTTTCCTGTTATAGTTTCATTTCCATCGAAGAAGAAATACGAGGGGCCAAAGTGGCAAAAGCCGCAATAAAGAGAACAGCGAGTCCGTCTAACTCACACTCCATTTTGCCGCAGCTTTCAGAATCTTCACCCCCGTACAGGACTGGTTCTTCACTTTAGCGGGGAGAACCTTCGCTTGGACGTTCTGCACGTTCTTGCGGGACAGACTCACACCGTGACTCTCGTTTTCACTTCCCGTTCAGTTTTTCCATGGTTAAGAAGACGACTGAAAGCATAGCCACAAAGATAGCTCAAAGTATCTGCAGAATAACACGAAAAGCCTCCAGGCAAAACCCCGTTTTCACATTTCTTCTTTGCGTCCCCTCTTCCTTCCCCCCGCCTCTCTTCGCAGCTTCCTTCCTCCGTATATTTTTCGAATAAGCGCAAGTCAAGGGCAGTTCAGGCATCAGGCTCTGAAATCATCGACGATGTGGGGACTGTAGTTTCTTTGGCACGAGCCTTCCCTGGCTCGCTGGCAGAAAAAAGCAGAGATTGGAGTTTCAAGACCGCGTCGTTCTTCGCTTGTTCTCGAATGAGCACCTGCTTTGCAGGAAATACTAGAGGAAATCGCGAAGTACGAAATCTGGCTCGACAAGGACGCCGTGTCGTTGCCTCCTCTAGCTGGTTGCGGTTGTGGCTGTGGTACGAGCTACGAACAGCTGCCCGACGAACCTGACCCATCGCTGTCTCATTCAGGTTTCACGCCAGGGACGGCCCGTCTACTGTACTTAACCGCTCTTGCATTCCTGCCAGCTTACTTTGCGATAAATGCAGGGTCTCTGACTATTTTCTGCAACTGGTACTGGTAGTGCATTTCGTTCTGTTTCAACGGTTGCACATGAGAAGTAAAACGAAGCCAGCGAAAAAGTGCTGGTGCGGGGAGTACCTGTTCCCCCCACTTGGGTGCATACCCTGTTCACCTGTACTCATGGAGAACTATATTGTATTATCATCGATCAGTCAATTCCGTCCGTCTGGTGCTTCGTTTACCGGTGCAACCCCCAATTCCGGAATTGGTGTTGCCTCACTCTCTCTCTCTCTCCCTCTCTCTCTTAAGTGTTAGGCCCTGCCTTGCACATTTCTTCAGGCTGCTTTCCTTCCACGACGCCTTCCATTCGTTCCTTCTATCCTCGTTTTCATGCTTCTATCCCCCTTTTCGGCAGTTGCTGGTATACGCCTCCTGTTGCACGTTCAGGAGCTTTCAGTTCGATAAACGGCAAGAGCAGCGCGAACAGCCAAAAGAGGGGGAAAAAAAGAGAGAAAGTGGTGAAGTAAATGTTGATTCCTCGGGCACACCGCGTGCGGATCGTCGGGAAAAAGAGGGGTAGGGGAGACAAAAGAAAGAAAAGGGGAAACGAGACAAAAAGAAGAAGAGAAAAGAAAGTACCACGCACCGCATTGATCTGATTGTTCCGTGCCTCTTTCGGTTTTCTGTCTCCCTTGAGCGTGCCCGGATACGCAGAGACAGTTCTCATTGGCCAGCCCAGAAGTCGTGTCGAGTCAAGGGAACCAGCTTGGTCGTCTGTCCACAAGAATACATGTTACCGGTAGACCTGATGCTAGCATCGAGGCAGCGTTTATTAAGCTGAGATTTTCCGTCCCAGCTCAAGTAAAGGGTCGGGTCGAATTCTGAAAAAAGGTTCCGGGTAAGCATGATGTCGAACAGTAGCAGGGTCGAGTACTGGTAGTGGCACATGTCAAATACCTGTTCTTATTCGACTACCCCCTTTAGGACACTCGAGAGGGGGTTGCAGAGGCTCAGCGCCTCGAAGAATGCCACCAGGTTCGTGGCCCGACGTACACGGTGAGGTCCAGCCTCAGAGGCTGGAGTTGAAGAGGTTTCACACCCGAAAAGCGGGTGTGCTACAGCCAAAAAGCGTGTAAATCCACACCCGAAAAACGGGTGTGACACCCGCTGAATCGTATGTCTCGTAGCGGCCTTCCCTCCCCTGCTGCGATGAGTGTAGAAGGTCCCTGATTGCCCCGACGCAGCATGACGTGCGGTAGCCGCACGCGTCGACAAAACCCAAGACGGATGAAAGAGCCGAAACGGCGCCTCCCAGCATACCGGTCGCGCTAGATAGATAAAGCAGAGGCACCCCAGTCGAATCTGAGATGAAAGCTAGATACGCACATGAATAATACCCACATACAGAGATGACGCAGATGAAAGCCGGACGGATGCTGCAAAGATGGAAGTTGAAGCATGAACCGCATACGGCCCGCAGCTGTCGAGTTACGTTCCTTTTTGTTGATGTCAGCGGGGAATCAATGGAATGTAATGTGATTCTCATGCACGGAATACTGATTGATGACATACTGAGTACACTTGGCGACAGTTCCGAAATAAATCTGCAGGATAAAAGGAACCCAACGAGAAGAAAACAGAGGATAACCTGTTACAGGGGGACTAAGCAAGAGAAAAGCAAATAGAAACAAAGAAAAGAAAGCCAGCGCCGAAAGAAGTCCAGACAGATTGGACTTTCTTTTTTCCCTCGGGTATAAACCCCATTCCGATTTTCATTTGTTCACCGCTTCCGGTGTAACAGGCGTCTTTCTTTCTCTATTTGGAGAGCAACAGGAAATCACAAGGAGTTGAAACAGACAACCCACAAAAAAGAAGAAAAAAGAACAACCTCTTTTTTTTTCTCTCTTTTTCTTTCTAAATCCTTTTCTTATTCGTACCACACACAACAAACACACACACACACACACACACACACAAGACACACACACAGACACACGCACGCACGCCCGCAAAACAGAAACTCCAGACACTCACAATATCTCCCCACCTTCTTGTGAAGAACTGAAGGTTCCTGATCGGAGTCCTTCCTACTCATACTTTATCTTGCCTTCACCCATCCCGCCCTCCCGTCCCATCGTTCCCCCGAAGATCATGGGGCTCCGAACTGTTGAGGATGTGACCGCGTGCCGGAAGAACGAAATCGTGCGGGACTTGTGTACAATGGCTGAGTTGATAACAACGACAGCCGAGTTCAACAGAAGAAGTGCGCCTTTCAGCCGGTCCGACATGCGGTCAGTATTCGACTGCGTTTCGGTGCCTTCCATCACGTCGTGGCAGTTCATCCGCCAGGTTTCGCACGAGATCCGGATGAACGACTACGCTAAAGCGCTCGGGGAAGACTACTGGTACACTGCCTTCTACCTAATGGACTCACTCTGCAACAAAGGCCGCATGCCGCTTACCCCGACCAACTTGCACCGAGTCGTTCTGATCAGCGTACTCGCCGCCGTCAAAGAGCTCCTCCAGGTGACAGACCCGCACGTTTGCGAGTCCTGCTGCTCCGGCAGTGAATGCTCCTCGTCCTCTTCCGTAGCGAAGTCGGTCGAGGAAGTCGCTGAACTGCCGTTCCGGAGGCTGGTTTCCGACGTGGCCGCTGCCGGCGGCGTGACGGATCTCGACCTCTCGCAGATGTACTCCGCCTTCCTTCAGCTTCTCGGCCCGTCGGCTGCCCGCCGGGCTACGTTCGTGACGGAACGCGTGGCTCGGAAGTTGACCCGGCACAAGCCGCAGTGCAAGCGCCTGTACCACGACGAGACGTCCGGGCGGACGTGGGGCTGCCTGCTGCCGCCGTCCTCGAAGCGGCTGCCGCCGTGCGTGCCGCCGACTTCGACGCTCCTCTCTCAGGCGTCGGCCCACACGCACCACCAGCTCTCCCCCCACCAGCCGCCGTGCCAGCCGCCGACGGCGTCGCTCCGCAGCCGGGATTCGGACCTCCCGCCGCTGTCGCACGGGCTCAAGTCCAGGTCGTCTATCACCTCCACCCCGCCTGTCACCCCCAGCGTGACCACCACAACCACCACCACTTCCGAAGCCCGCGACCCCCAGTCTTCCACGTACCTGCGGCGCAAGCTCGACCTCGCACGCATCTTCGCGGACACCAACCTACCGGCGCGCGAATCCGAACCACTCTCGTCGTAGTCTTCTCCTCCTCCTTCCTTCCTCCGCCACCCCCTCCCAGTCCCTCAACCAAGCAATCTTTTTTTTGGAGGGCTCCGCTGTCTTTCTTTTTTTCGTTGTGCTTCCTAGAATTATATGTTGGAAAAAGATTGGGGCACGCAAAAAACGAGCCCCCCTTGGGGGATAGACACGGATACGCCCGATCCCAGCAAAAAAAAAAAAAGAAGAAACAAAAAACTTTAACTCTAAAAAAATACTTTATTTTTTTCCGATCACCCCGATGCAACCCCCTGTTGCGTCGTTTTCTATGCCTTCGTTCCACTCAAAAAAGGAGGGGGGCGGGAATAGCGAAAAGAAAAAAGGAGAAAACTCAAACCAAAAGTCTGAATACTGTAATTTGACAAAAAAGAACTTGCACTCTAAAGATTTTCGACTCTAAAAAAAAAGAGGGGGGGCGGGTGGGGAGAGAGCAAAATACGGAGAAGCTACGATTCAATTCTAAATGGTAGGCTCAAAAATAAAAGACGAGAAGAAAAGGGTCAGTAACAACACACGAAGCAACCCCATCCTTTGAGCTCCGTTCATTCGAAAAGAACGCCGTCACAGGGCAACAGAGCGAAGATCGCCGGAAGCACACGAAAAGAAAAAAATCACCCTTTGGGTGAGCTAGTATGACACTTGCTGTCGTTTCAGAGGGTGGGGGGGTGGAGCCAGCTTCAAGCAACCTCCGCTGGTAGAGAAAACCTGCCAAATGGAAACTACTGCCTCCGGGCGGGCTGGCTGTCGATGAGGGGGGGGTGCAGTGAACGCTTAGCAAACGCGTTTTACTCCAAAATGAGTGAACGTAAACGTTTATAAACTTTATGTTTACTTCGTCTAGACCCTTTTGGTGAAGGGTTTTGCTGGTTTCTGCTTTGCCTTCGCAGCATCCTGCACTGCAGTGCTCTTCAGCTTCTGAACAAAAGCCTCATATGCCACCTTCTCTTTTCCTTACCCTGGGTGGGGTACAGCCACTGAGGTCCCGGGCAAGTGTTACAATACTCAACCGACCGAACGAACGTGAAAGTGCCAGGCTGGAAGCCTAGCAAGGCTGTGCTGAGGGCCGGATTATACGCCCAAACCCAACGTTTACCAGCGTTTACAACGTTCACTATGATATGAGTAAAACGTAAACGTTTATAAACGGTAAACGTTTACCGTTTACTGCAACCACTGCCCTAGGGGAGGGTCGTGAAGCTACATCTTTTAACCCGAGTGCGTGGCCACAATCTGCCGGGGCGCTGTTTGGCAAATGCAGCAGAACAAATGTCTTTCCCGTCCGGGATGTTTGTGGGCGGCGTCGAAGCTTCGCCAGCTTCGGCTGGACACCCCCATTCGCGCACTTAACTATGGTTAAGAAGACGTACGAAAGACGCCAATACAGTTCGAAAGCATCTGCAGAATAACACGAAAAGCCTCCAGGCAAACCCCCGTTTTCACATTTCTTCGCTCGAGAGTTTTGGGCATGCTGGCGGCGAAGGTGGAGGTGGGGGGGGATAGAACGAATCTGAAGGCCGGACCACCCCTGCCACCTTCTTTCCTTCCGTGAGTAAAACAAACTGGACGAGTCCGTACGTTGCCCCCCCTGCTTGAAGGGGAAAATAATCAGTCCAAACATCCTATCGAGATGTTACGCAACCTATCTCTCGTCTGCAAGGAAATAGTTGACTAAACCTCGAGTTTGTGTGTTGCTCACGATTGCGGGGGTCGGAAAAACCTGAAGAATCTAGTATCGCAGGACCCCCGCCTCTTTCGTGAGAAAAAGCGAATAGCGGAAGCACCTTTTTTTTACTGGGCTGTTTCGCGAAGCGGTTTCGGTGACTCAACTATTCTCCCCTTGCTGCCGAAAATGATCAACTAGTTTGCGGGCCTTTTCTAGGACATTTCACTTGCCACAAACGCCACTCGATTGTCGCTAATGAAAGTCCATTGCGTGAGTGCATCTTTTGTTTTCGGGTCAAACCATGAAAAAGACTTTCACTCTAAAAAAGGGACGTGACTCCTGAGTGCGCACAGCCGTGCCAATTGCATCGGCGAACTGCCTGAATGCTGACGAGTGGAAGGATGAGTGACTGGGGAAAAAGCAACTGGTAAACCCTAACTTACATGACACTAACCTGTCTTGCCACTCTTCGCCAGTATTCATTCGGCCGAGGCCGATTGCCGGCTGCCTTCGTTTGTCACTGCAAGCACGCGACACCGGGAAACGTTCCCTTTTCTTCTTTGTTGGTACTAGAAATTAGTAGTTGGCAGCGTACTACACGAACCTTACCAACAGCAGGTGAGTTCCGCTAGCTCGCACAAACAAAAGGATCGCCACACTGTTTTTTCATTCTTGTTCCCCCTTCCAATTTGCTCTCTCACAGATTTACAATTTGCCGTCAAGCAAATCCTCATCGATCATTCAAAAAAAGCAGAAGCTAAGTCAACACCGCGTATTTGTAAGGCATGACAATTCCGTGCTGTCAACTGGGAGTTGGGGGAGGTGGAGGTGGGGGTTTGTCAGTTACGAAAGAAAAAGGTACCGTGAACGGAAAAGACAATACCCCAGTGAACGGAAGAAAAAGGTACGAATGTAGGAAAAGGAGAGTCACCCGGAGACATTAAAAAACCCCCGGAGTTATAAAGCTTCACGGCTTTCACAAAAGTAGGCACCCGGCCGTTAAATGATAGGAGTACTCTTGTTTGCAGTTGCTCGGTGCAGGGGCATTAGCAATTCTTCTTTCGCACGGGCGTCATCATCTGTAGTGAGGCATCCCGAAGCTCTCCGGAAAACACCGTCCTACCTCTCTCTCTCTCTCATCTTCTGTATCAGCTGCTGCGGCTGACGAGTGCTCTTTCTCATCTCCCGGGTTAATATGTATTGTGAACGCAGGCTAAACGCGCGCGCGGGGCCCAAGACTACATTCTTCGCGTTGGCATCGGTCACGTTGGTCGTAAGTGTGTACGTGTTTAAGAAAAGAGGCGTACTACCGACGAAGATCACGAGCGAAAACCCCCGAAGACTAGGGGCAAAAAAAGAAGAAAAAAGCTTTCGCTCTTAAACCCCCCGGAATCTCAAGCGAACCTTAACTCTAAAAAGAGAACCCCATTTAACAAGGTCACCCCGGAGACCCTGAAATACCTGAATCTCAAGCGAACTTTAACTCTAAAAAGAAACGTGAGGACCCCTCCAGTCCTTCATGGTTCATTCCTTACTAAAATCCATTCTTTTTCCTCTCCCTTCTTCTTCGAAAAGTTTTAGATGCCTCCGTTTCCTGCGTTTGTGGTCGTTTTCTACATTTTTTTTTTTTTGTCTCACCCTCGAAAATAAAGCCCCCTTCACTGCAGCGAAATCAGTGAGGGGCACCCGCATATGTGTGAACACGGCTAAAACAGGGGCCGACAACACGCACCTCAATGTCGGACTTCGTCCGTGGTTCATTTGCATGCTTTCTTTTCTGTTGCCAGTTCTTTGCTTGTTTCAATTCGCACAAAATGAAGAATCCCCCCCCCCCCCCCCCCAAAAAAAAAAAAAAAAAAAAGAATTCGCCAACTGCACGTCCTTCGGGACTTGGAGTGGCCGCCAAAACAGAAGAAAAATGCACGAAATAATCAACAAAAGCTTGGTATTGCAGCATCGTCGCAACACAGTGGAAGCCACCGCTGTCGCATACACAACGAACTCAAGCCGCGAAAGCTGGGGTTCGCCGAAGGAAGCGGAAGGGAGCAGGGGTAAGAGACTTCGGATGAGCATCTGTTTGGTATCGAAAAGTAGGTGCGAGATCAGGCAAACCTTGTGCGCTAGCTTCATTTAACCGTTGAATCTAATAAACAGGGCCTACCCCAAATTCTCGCTTTCATTACACTATATTTTACACTGCATTTCAAAAGAGAGAGAACACACTAAAACACGTAAAAGGGTGTGGGCCCCCATCGTCAGGTGGGCCAGACTAGATTCGGGGCGGCTCCCTGGGAGGGACAGGGACGGGGGTAGTCACGCCTCCGCAGTCCCAGGGCCTCTCCCCACCCACCTGTATGTGTTCTCGAGGCCATCGCTACCGCGCTGACCCTTTCCGCGAGAGAGAGAGAAAGAGAAAGTCTTGGCATATGAGGACAGAAGAAAGAGGTGCCCAATCCTCGAAACACGCTAGAAACCGGGACAAGCCCGAGAGGAGCGGGAAAACTATTTCCCGTTGCCAAGTGAGGAGACCGGAAACTCTCCGGACCAGGAAAGGAAAAACGGCAAACCAAGCTAGGCCGCCAACCTGCACGACTTGTGCCAGGGAAGATACAAATCCCGATACCGCTCCATGCCGTAAAAAGGACACGAGCCTGCAAAATTCAGCAACGCGGCCGGTCCAGACCTGGAAACATAGCACAAGGACGGTAGAACACACGAACACCAACAAGAAATATTCCCACAAATAAACGCTAAGTGTCCTATCGATCTTCGATCTGACTTGAATTCTTTGCACATCTACGACTCACGCAATCCTTTCAGACAAGGAGAAGAACTGGTTATGGAGAAAAAGCAAAAAGCAAACGAACACGAAAAATAGTAGCGAGGAGGACTTTTCCTGCTACGAACAGGGTCCCCTCCTCCTTTCTTTGTCCCCGTCAACCTTCGACCAGTGACGGGGATAGCCCAGAGAAAAAAAAATATTAGACGCACGCAAACAGCAACCAGGTCTTCTCCCACGAAAGCTTACGAAGAATTGAGACTAAAAGCCCAGGTGCATGCAACACCGCACACCCGTTTCTTACCCCCGCAGCATCAAACGAATCGAAACAGAAAGAAGAGCGAAAGGCTCTATCATCTTTTTCCCCAAAAGGCCCTTTTCAAGGGTAAACGGAAAAAGCGGCACGCACACCCGCTTCCTTATAGTCTTTTCCGCGCCGTCCATCCGCGATCGAGCTATCGGAATCCTCCCACGTGGAAACAGGGCGCGAAGAGGGTGTTTGCACCTGCCGTCCACACACCGGTTGGATGCTGCTGGAGCTTCGTTTTCAGCTCGGTCTTGAGGAATTCTGGAAAAAAACTTCTTCTTTTCCGTGGGGGAGGGCAGTAGGAGGAGACGGATGTTGGAATAGATGACGGCCCTCTCTAACTCGCCGTTGGTTGCTTCCAGCGACACTCGTACCAACCTTCCGTTCTTACTCTACCGGCAAGACAACCCTCCTCGGATTGCGGTCGCTGCACATTTGTGAACCGGTCCACCCGAGAAGCCTGTGCTGGAACTGCATCGCACTACCTGCCGCCGTCCATCACGGTCCATCACCGAATACACGTTTCTCTGCGCTCTAACCTCAAACTGTTCACCCTGCAGCAGATTACGGTCTCACATAGTGGGCTACAACCTCGGAAGCTGGAGGTACTAAAAGAGCGGGTGCCGCACGCTCTGGCTTGCAGCACACCCGCTTTTCGGGTGTGACGTCGGGACTTACCCTTTTTGACTCCAGCTCTGAGCCTGGACCTCGCCGTGCATCATCAGGGAACGGACCGGCTTGTTCCTCCCACACAGCCTGTCGAGAGAAGGCGCATGACGCGTTCGCTCGGAAGCGGGCGTTTGCTGCGTCAGCAGCGCTCTCTCACCTCTCTTTCGGCGACAAGAAAGAAACGACCCAGCAAAAAAAAAAAAAAAAAAAAAAAAGGAACACGAACTTCTGGAAAGTGGAAGGAAAAATAATTCGCGCTGCCGCTGGTTCAGTCGGTGGTGCCGGCTCGCTGCCAGAAAGCACGCGGCCCCGCCGTCACGGCCACGGAGTTGCAATATGGGGGGCTTTTTTTGGTGCGCTCTGCACCTACATGCAAGCCTCCGTTGCTTCTCCAGGAATGCCGTACTTGTGCGAGGAATCGTCACTCTCCGCACCGCTATATATATCGCGCCGCTACCTGTTGACTTGTGTGTTGGAGCTCAGCGAGTCTAATCTCGTTGAGAGGATCACCGGTGTATCCATCGCTCGGCAGTCATTCGAGTTGACACCGTGTACATCTCTTCAGTCTCTGCATGGGGGGAAGGGGGATACACGCGACCTACCAGGTATTGCGATCACTTCGCACTTCTTTTCGTGTTGACCTCCTATTACTCCTCACACAAACCACGCATCTACGCTGTTTGGAAGATCTCCCCGCACCTCCCTAGACATAGTGGTCAAACGATTCGCATATTCAATATTATTTGGGATTTTGGCGCCAATTAACGCATTTTCATTCGCATTATCGCACGCTCAAAACCTTGGCAAATACCGTACTATGGACTGTCGCATATTATTGCACGCCGATTATGTACCTTGTGCGATAATTCTTATCGCATGCGAATCGTTTGACCGCTATGCCTTGAGAGAAGGACACTCTTCATCACAGAGTTCAAAAACGCCTTAGTCCATGGTTGTCGACACCGAAAGAAGAAGCAATGGAAGAAGAAAAAACAGGAGAACTCTGCAATCCCGCGAAAAAGTCCACAGCCATGTAGCCCTTTCTTGCTCTAAGAGAACCCATTCATGAACGGTCACACGGAGACCCTAAAACCCCGGAATTTCAAGCGAACTTTAACTCTGAAAAAGGCTTGATGCCAGCGTCAACCATACTTGGAGAGGCAAGTTTCTGCCAAGCGCTAAACTAGGATTTTCCGCCCGCCATGTGAGCGAATCTTGGGAACATGATCCTCATGAATTAGCCTGCATCGCTTTCTTTACCACGAACAATCTTGCCCTGCAATGTATTGTCCAGGGTATAAAAAAAAGCGTGGGCAGTGTGTTTTGGTGGTGAGTCGGTGCACCTTTAAGAAACAACCCCCTCCCAGCTCCCTTTCCCAGCCACTGGTCGCTCCTGCTGTTTGTCTGCTTGCTCCTCCGAGCGCATGCCACCGCTTATAATATTGAAGCTCGACTACCTCTGGTGGAAATGTCCCTGGCTGCCCACCAAGGCAAAGTGACCTGGTTTACTCCAGAAGAATTTTTTTGTATAAGCACCTGCTTTGTAGGCAATGCTTGAGGAGACTGCCAGTTGCGATAGATCAAGGGAGGTAAACGTGCTGTAGCCCACACGAAACACAGGTAAGTCTGGGTTTAGTGGCGGGCGTAAGCGTTCAACAAAAAAGACCCACGTTGTAGTTGTATTGTTTTCTCCCCCTCTAGCCTCCTTCGAAATGAGCACAAGGCAGTCCCTCGAGTATTTTCGGCCAGAAAATTCATCTGAAACCAAGAAACATTTCCCCCCCCCGTGCAAACGTGCGTGGAGAATGAGCAAACTTAAAGAACTCCACGAGCACCACTTGAGCTCCTACAGTTGGCACGCCCCCGTTTGGCGACAGAGAGAACATGCTTTAAGAATTCTACAGTGCTCCATTCATTTGAGTGAATTTGCTGCATGAGCAGACACGGGTTATTTCATGTTCGGAAAGCGTATGTGTTCAAAAAGCTGCGTCTCAACAGTTCCAGCTGGACGATAACCATTCCATCCGAACACCTTAACACACTGACAACGTGCAAGGCAAGTTCTCTCTAATGGCAGCACCTGCCAGTTAGTTACAGTTTGGCCCGAATTGCACTCTTGCCGAGCGCGCAAGAACGGAGGCACGCCAACCGCACCAGTGTTCGGGTGACATGAAAAGTCGTCTCACCTTTGTCGAGGGCTCTGCGTGCATCTTCGGGAGTGGGTTTGACTCACCTACACTGGTTGGGGCTCAAACGAGATTTCCAATTGATAAGGCAACCCCTGCTCAACTACAGTGCATGCTAATCCATGTGGTTCATGTACTTAAAAGAACTCAATGCTCAACTTGTAGCATGTGGGGGGCCCAAGACTACACTCCACGAAGGAATGTACTTGGTGTCGGTCACAAACAGTCCCGGACATGGCTAGCCATAACCCACAACGAAAGCGTGCACTAAATATACAATCCGTAACCATAAAGCCCTTTCTTGCTCTAAGAGAACCCATTCATGAACGGTCACACGGAGACCCTAAAACCCCGGAATTTCAAGCGAACTTTAACTCTAATAATGCCATCGTGTTCGGAATCTTCCGGGATTCCCGTGAAAGGGTGCCGGGCTGCTTCTGCTAGAATTCCGGGGCGTCTGATACATCGAACACGCGTATAAACAAACGGGCATCGCCTCAGATGAAAGCGGAACCGGATGCGGAAGCGTATCCGAAAAATAAAATCGTGCTACCGCTTGCTCCGGAATTGGGCGCCTTGGCCGAGTTCGGCTGAGAGAGATGATGGGGTGAAAAGTGGGCTGCGGAAAGGATGGAGAGAAACAATATGCCACCGCAACTGCTCGCCCTACCCCCGCCTCCACAGTCAACCGTTTATTCAGAAATGCCACCTTAAAAAACTTGAAACAGTCTAGAAAACCTCGCGTATTTGAATACGCCGTAGAAGCAACGAGTTCTCTACTTGCGCAAGCTACAAGAATCCCCTAAAATATCACGAGAGAGAACCAAATAAGATAGACCGCCACCTACTATGGCACCATGATACCTGTTGTGCAAGGAATGTGCTGGCCGGAATCACCAACGAACAACCACAAATACACCGACGCTCTCACCTCGTGTAATCACCACTTCTGAGAACACGCTTGCGTGGGGAAGGATATTCCTAGACTCTCAATCCCCGAAGTCACAAGCGAACTTTCGCTCTAAAAAAAGACCACCCAGAAACGAGATAGATGTCCCTACTGCCACAGCGACGGACGAACCGTGGGGAAACCACGCTTCAAAAGTCTACGCCACCATAAGCCCTGGTGTAAAAAGAAGAACTGTAAACGACGCACAGCAACGACGACTACATCAGACGAATAACCTCACTAACCACGGGTACCCAGTGTGCCCAGAGTGCCTTAACTGTGGCGAGCAACGAACAGTTTTACCCAGCAAACCTACCCAAAAAAAACCTTAGATTAGGGCGGAAGCAACCCGCACCACGTGAAGCACCGCAAGTGTCGCGAAACCCAAGCACCACTCTACGAGAAAATACATTAAAACGCGGACAACAGACCGGTACGGGCTACAAGGCAACCCCTGCTCAACTTGTAGAACGTGGGGGGCCCAAGATTACACTCCACGAAGGAATGTACTTGGTGTCGGTCACAAACAGTCCCGGATATGGCTAGCCATAACCCATAACGAAAGCATGCACTAAATATACAATCCGTAACCATAAAGCCCTTTCTTGCTCTAAGAGAACCCATTCATGAACGGTCACACGGAGACCCTAAAACCCCGGTATTTCAAGCGAACTTTAACTCTAAAAAAAGACGCCCGCTTTTCGGGCCACGCATTTTTTCCCTGCCTTGCGCATGCTCGGAGTCGCTCTTTGACAAAATTTGGCTAGCCATAACCCATAACGAAAGCGTGCACTAAATATACAAGAACCCATTCATGAACGGTCACACGGAGACCCTAAAACCCCGGAATTTCAAGCGAACTTCAACTCTAAAATACACACAGACACACACACACACACACGCACACAAAGAAAAAGAAACCGGCCACACAAACGACCGCGCTAAAGATGTCTCACAGCTTCTGTGAGTTCACCGTGCTCTGTTCGCATCAATCCACGGCGCAAGCGACGCCTTTTAAAGGCGGGTCTGTCAGCCATTTGTGTCTGTTATGAGATCGTGCTTTCTCCTATGAAACAAAACTACGCGCTTCTTCTTCGTCCTTGCAAGAAAATACTCGACGGAGCTGCTTTGACTCTGAATGGAAGGGAGGTAGAGGCAATTTGTTCTTCGCTTACACCGTGTGTTGTAGTGGGGCGACCGGACACTCCCCGGAGAGATCGTCCCTGCACTCTAACTCGTCTCTCTCTCTCTCTCTTGTTTTTTTTCACTCAGGACTTTTGACCTGTTGTGCTGTGTGTCTTGGGTCGTGTAGGGGTAGACCCGCATGACCTCACGATCACTTGGAACTCCTTCGGTTCTTTGTCTGGCAGCTTCGTCAAGCATTTCCTTCCAAGCTGGCGCTCATGTAAATACCCATGTATCTATCGTGCACCAGCAACCGTTCTTCCATCTGCGTTCATCCTCCAGCGGTCTCTCTGTCCCTGCCGGTAACCTCGTTGCATGAAGACGAGCTGCGAACAGCCTAAGGTAGTCCTTAGCGACCGACCAGCAGGGCTTCGGTAGACCGGGTCCCACGTGTCTTTCATGGTGGCACAGTCCGACGGTGGCATCAAATTGGCACAATTCTTTCTTTTTTTTTGGCTTTTCGTGTCGACGCACCGAGGCCCTTTCACCTGTTTGCGCTGGCGCACAAACATCCCTTCGAAAGTCCAATTGGTCGGATGTGGTGGCGCCATTGCTTCGGTCCAAGGGGAGGCATAGTCCTTCGACGTCGTTGTCAGTTCGACTTGTTGACGCGCTGGGCCTCTTTTGCTCTGCCGCCGGGTTTTTCTTTTGTGTAAGCACCTGCTTTATAGGAAATACTTGAGGAGGCTGCAGCTGCCAAAGATCAAAGGAGGTAAATATGCTGTAGCCCACACGAAACACAGGTGAATCTGGGTTCAGTGACGGGCGTAAGTGTTCAACGAAAAAGACCCACTTCGTAGTGGTATTGTTTCTCCCCCTCTAGCCTCCGTCGAAGTAAGCACAAGGCAGCCCCTCGAGTATTTCAAATCTAAAGTCCCACGCGACACCGACTTCCCCCTGCGAGTCGAACCGAAAACGCCGTGGGAAGCGCTCCTTCTCCTTAAGTGGACAGTCCCGCTGTCGCTCCACTTTGCTGTGCTGATCCTGATTTTCACGGTCAGGGCCGCCGAATTTTCCACTCAACCGAGTCGAACACTCCCGTAAAAGAGTGCTCGCATCACGATAGTGGCATCGGATACTCATCCATAGAACGCGCACTAGGTGGAGAGACGTCGAACACCCCTCGAAGAACAGTACTCGCGTCACGATAGTGGCCTCGGATTTCTCGTCCACAGGACACGCAGTGCATGAAGGGACACACCCGAGCCGAATCAAGAAACTAAAACAAAAAGAAACGTCATCTTTCTTGGATATTTCAACATCTTGATGTAGAAAATCACAAAATCTAAAGAATTCTTCCGAAAACCTGAGCGTAGTAATTGCTGTACACGCACCGAAACGAGAAGTTCCCTGCCTCCTGATATTTCTTCGCAACCCAGTGGTTGAGCGCCAGCGCTTGTGGTTGGGCTTCTTCGGCCGCCTGGCGGTTGACCCGTGCACAGTTGCAAAGGCCGGGCTCGGAATGAGCGGCGCCGCCCATTCCTCCCTGCCCCACGCTTTGCTACTGTTCTTTAAACGGGAGTCCAACCATTAATTCCTTCAACTATTTAGTGAAGGTGTCACGGAATCGCTGCTCAACGGCTCACCTGCTGCAACAGAATTGCAAGAAGACCTATGCCCGTAAACCGCACAAGTACTCGATTCTGACGACGAAATGGCAGGCGACAGTGACTTTATCTTGTACCGCCACCCGTGAACAATGCTTGGCTGCCTTGTGGCACCTACACTTTACAGCTCATAACGGCATTCATCACGCGTAGATTATCCCCCCGCGGAGGAGAAACCACAAATATTCCGTTTCTGACGACACATCAACGCTCTTCCTTGCCCCCTCCCCGGGGTCGCATTTGGGTACGGTATTGCTGTGGGAACAGCACAAACGCCAACTACACCCCGGACTTCAGCAGCCATATACTAAGTCAATGCGGGAAAGAAAAAGTGCGGGCCCGCATTGCAGGAGTGCCACTCCCGCATTGAGGGGGTCCCACTCCCGCATTGAGGAGTCCCATTCCCGCATTGAGGGAGTCCCACTCCCGCATTGAAGGAGTCCCACTCCCGCATTGAAGGAGTCCCACTCCCGCATTGAGGGAGTCCCACTCCCGCATTGAGGGAGTCCCACTCCCGCATTGAGAGAGTCCCACTCCCGCATTGAGGGAGTCCCACTCCCGCATTGAAGGAGTCCCACTCCCGCATTGAGGGAGTCCCACTCCCGCATTGAGGGAGTAAGGTCGATTGCACAAACGACCGCAAAACCACTCCCGCAATCCGGAGTGGGAGAGATAGAGGGCGAGAGAGAAAGCCCGGCCGGCCGCACTGACCAGGTTTGCGCGGGTGGCAGTTTCGGGGACGGTTTTCGCCCGCACGGCGAGCCTCAGCGGGTTAGTGCGTGACGAGAAAATTCGCCGGCGCCCTGTCGGTTGTTCGCAGAAAGCCGAGGTTCGGCGCGATTGAGCGATCTTTTTTTTGTGCTGACAATGCATTGTTGGTCTACTAAAAATTAGTAGTTGGCAGCGTACTACGCGAAGCTTGCCAAAGCAGGTGAGTTCCGCTGGTGCGCACGAACGAAAGGAAGCGCTGTGCTAATTTGTTTTCGGCCGCTGCCCCGTGTGTCCGGCTTCGACATAGCCCGCACCCGTAGCTTCAGCAGCTGCCGCTTGGTATAAAGCGGACGCTCATGGGGTGTGTGTTGTCGTTGTAGGTTGTCCCACTGGACCGCCCAGCCCCACTTCTATCTGCCTCTGCACAGTAGAC
This sequence comes from Diplonema papillatum, assembly GCA_030068145.1. NCBI lineage: Eukaryota > Euglenozoa > Diplonemea > Diplonemida > Diplonemidae > Diplonema > Diplonema papillatum. The sequence continues at coordinate 37,034 of JAPJBO010000319.1, forward strand.
ACGCGGCGCGGGTAGAGCTATTTCGCTACCTCCACCTCCAAAAACGCTAGAATCCTTGCCGCGAATGCGGAAGGAACGGCCATGGGCCGCAGAGCAATACAATGACCAAACAAATGGCAACCGAAAGAAACAGCCCTTTTGGCGAACAAGGATTACAAACAAAATTTGCACACAAGTTATGCTTAGAAAGAAGCATAGACGGGAAATGAACGTCTTTCAGCCCGATCGCGTTAACGTTGTTTCCCTCTCGATTAAGAGAGGCAAGCTAATTCATTTTCTTTCTCAAGAAATGCTGTTCCGCGGAAGGGGAACATTTTTGGGAAGAACGGCTGCGAAAGTAGAATGAACCCAACCAAAAAGGTTACACGGTGTAGTGCAGCCTCTGAGCCAGTCCCTATTTCCTGGAAGTGCATCGACCTGCCTGCTGTCTATCACAGTTAATCTGCAGTTTATCACGGCTATCGTAGGTTTTTACTGATGCGGATTATCTCTAACCCAAACTATCGTAGGCTGGTACAGGCAGCTACTAATGCAGGCCATCGCTACAGATATTTTGCATTCTAACCTCAACTATCGTAGGCTATCACGGGCAATTACAGTCTTACCCTCTTCATCTCCAGGGTTTCAAGGCCAGACTACACCGTGTATTACAGGACACCACCTCCACCCCCCTGTCAGAGCGAAGTACATAGCAGGTGCCTGCTCGTCCGGTGTTTCGTTTATCGGTGAAAGACATAAACTCCAAAGTTTGAGCTGTTCCTTCTCACCTAGACTGGGATAAACAGCCGGCGTCTCGGTCACTGGAGGGTATAGAGGTGAATAGGTATAGATGGGCGAATAATGTAAACTTCCGACCTAGTTTGTTAGGAAGGTAAGTGGGAGTGGAGCAGTTCAGAAATACTTTCAGTCGATTCGAAAACAAACTAGACGAATAGAGGGGAAAAGCCTCCCCCCCCCCCCATATTTTGGCACGTGCGTTGGACCTGGTCGGGCAGACCGCATCGTGGTCTGTGGATGAGAAGTTGACCACCGCCACATCGTCGTGTGTCGCGCAGCAATTAGCTTGTACATTGGTGGTTGGCTAGATACAGAAATGGGGCAAGCCGGGACCCTGTTAAAGAAGAAGCAACCGAGAGAAGAAGTCAGCTCCGGGGAAAGAGCGCAATCATCAACTGTAGCAAAGTTTCACAACCCCCGCCCGCTCTGCCCTGTGTGCCAACCGTCACGTGCTCGCGTTCAGTGCAAGCCCCACGCTACGTTGTAAGGCAAGCGAAGGAGCGCTATGAAGTAGACGCAGGCTGTTTCTTTTCGCTGCCCTCAGCGGCGTTCCACCTGTTGCCATCCTCAGATGCAGCCGTTTCGCAAGCTCCGGAATCTCTTCTTCAATCAGTTTTAACACCGCCTCCTGTCCTGTTGAGGGATGGCATAAATTGCGGACTGCTCGCGTGCGTACATACAATGCAACGGTTGTCTGTGAAGTCAGCCGTGACATTCGCAGCAGCAAATGAAGCATATTAACCCACTCAACGCGATCCCAAGACGTGGATCTTGTCACGGTTGTATCGAGGGCAGGCGCACTCGGTTCTCCTGACACAACAGGAACTCCCGCGCACACCCAAACAAAACTTGTTCGTGCATCCCCCCTCTTCGAACTACAAAGTGTTCCCCCCCCCCCCCCTCGTAAACGCCATCTCTTCATTTCTCTTTATGTCGCAAGAATTTCACCTGTGACACACACCTTTATCATTGCATGCAACAAGGGAAAAAAACGAAAGCAAAGCAAATACAAAAGAAGTAGTCCTCTCAGATACTGCGGTGCACACCTGTGTAGCAAGGTTTCTATACCCCGCATAGGTGTAGATAGAGCAGCATTACCGCCGGTAAAAGATAGCCAAGATCTTCAGATGGCAATAGATAGGGACAACAGGGCCAACAGTGCTGTTAGTTAGAAAACAGTACTTTCTACAAAGTGAGTCTTGTTGAACGCTTGCGCCCGCCGCTGCACCCAAACTGCACATTTCTCCTTTGAGATTTGGACTCTTGTGTAGCGCTGAGGCAGTCGTCGCGTGTACTTTCGCAGAGTGTCGTGGCCATGACCGGTCTGAGTCGGTTGGTCGTGCCGGCTCGCTGTGACCGGCGTTAATGACGGTAGTTTGAGATTTTCCAACTGGCCGCCTCCTCCAGCATTTCCTACAAAGCGGGCACTTTGTTCAAAAGGGTGCGTGGTATCATTTGAACTCGTCGATTTCTTTTTCTTCCACACTGACTCGACGCGAGCTTAATTTGGCATACTGGGTAAAGAGCAAGCATCCTGAATCTACCCGGCCTGGTGTTGAACGCTCACCAGGGACTATGCCCACGTTAACCTGTGTTTCCGTGTGTGTTCCAGCAATTTTTGTAGTTCGGCCCAACAAAAGGCTGCGTCATCGGCGTGCTCATGTACAACACTATGACAACGCATTTCTCTCGAGTGATCCCTCCTGTGTGGTTCGAAAGAAATCTTCTTCGCTTAAAAGCAATCACAGATGGGCTCCTGCAAAGCCTTTTTGAGGGCCGATGGCCCCCAAATTCTTTTTTTGGAAAAAAAAGAAATTGCTCAACTTCCTCAAAAAATACTGCAGAGTTTGTTCCAAAATTTTAAAATTCAAAAACCCCATTTTTTTTCCAGAAACAAAATTTTGGCCATTTTCAAAAAGACACAAGGTTTTGACCCTGCGTGGTATATAGAGGCCAGTGCTGTGGGCGAAAGTGCTGTGTGATCTGGTGCGGAATGCGGTTGTGGGCTACCATCCGGTGCACGCAAACACCTCACTAGACCGGGTCGACCGGGTAACTTTTGAAACCCGAATCCACAAATTAATGCTGGCCCCGACTCTTTTTGCGCGTGCTTTTTTCTTCGCTTCCGCAAAAGCGAACGCCTCGTCGTCTTGACTCCCCGTGTATGGAAAACATACGTATAAGTACTGCATCGCGTTATCTAGCAGTTTTTCCCTGCCTCTCCGTTCCTTTTGTGTGGGTCTCTCGGCTCCGGCTCTTGTCCGCGTCAAATCCTCTTCAGGTCTGTTTTCGCTTTAAGTTCCCGTGAATAATACTCCCCGACTATCTACGAACTGACGCAAAAACTGGGCGTATGAGCCAATTCACCCCCTGCCCGATTGAACGTTGTTGAGCCTTGTGGGTTGGGTTAGAATGCAAACAATCTGTGACGAATCTGTATCGCCGGCGTCGCGGTTGTAGAGCGTAACCGAGTGGAATTGTTTAGGTTAGTTTGGGTTAGAATGCAAAGAATCTGTGGCGATAATCTGCATGAGTGGAATTGCCGCGTAATTGAGCTCCGATCGCTTTCAGGGGGTGTGGTGAATTGGCTCAGCTTATGTCCCTCAAAAACTTTTACTTGCTTTCTAGTTAGGTGTCCACCGGCGTGGACTGAAGGGGGACAGCACTACAGAGCAACAACGGGAGGAGAGTATTGCTTCCCGAAAACATGACTTTTGTTCCGCGTGAAACTTTGACCAGCACTTTGTGCGTGAACCAGAACCCGCGACCTCAACAGTATGTCGTTAGAATCTCAGATATCAGTCAATTTGATTATTGGACAAAACCCCTATTTATGCTTGGGCCACAGAAGCCTGAACCCACGACCAATTTTCGAAGTCTTGTACTCTTTGAAGGCCGTAGGATGCTTTCTACGGCCACACACGAAATCCTAAAAATGTCCAAAAAAATAGGCCAAGTGGCTTATTTTTTGCTTCGTCACGGTGGGTCCCATTTCGGATCACCAAAATCAATTTCGGAGGTCGTTGTTTTGAACGATGTCGCCTCTTCCAGCCCTCTCTAGTTCAGTGCCGCATCGGGGCACTTTTTGGTTTTGACGGATCTTCGTAGCCCAAAACGTGCAACCAAGACAAGTCGGAGAAGGGCGCGCAGAAAGAACGCGTTCAAAAAGAATCGTTCAATAATTAAATTGACTGATGTATTTGAACCCCAGGGAAATTAGTTATGTCAGGACAATTCATGACGGGGCAGATGACAAGCTGCACGTGATCCCGTTGCAAAAGTGACATGCAAAGCACAGTAGCACAACCCAAGCATCATCATAAGTATCAGAAGCCAAGCAATTTCCCAGGATGGTAATGAACCTACCCTGAAGGAACCAACCCCCTCCCCGGTGCAACTTCACATTTGCTGTCGTCAGTAGAAGAAGATTTGTAAAAACCGGGTGTGTTACCTTCAGAGCAAGTTGCCGCGAGACCGTGAATTGAAGGTTTGATACTCATGTTTGCACATTGCAGGCTTGGTACCTGGAGTGACCTTCTCTCAGATGCAAGGTTGCGCAAGTCCAGTGACTTCCTTCTTCCGTGTGCGTGATGATCCGTCTTTGCGTCGTCTTGGCGGTATGTTGCACTGAGAACGGCAGAATGCACGGAAGGCAACACACACCCTCTCAGACCCTCTTTCTCTTCTCGCGCCCAGCCATTCGGCAAGCACTACGCCCGGAGCTTGTTGTACGAACGTCAACCACAGAAGTCAGCTCCCGGGACTCGCTGGCAAGGTATGCGTGGCCAAGCCACCAGACCATACGGTGTCTGCCAGCCCTGAATCCACCCAGACCGGAGGCGGCTGGCGATCTCCAAAAACTGCCCTGCCCAGTCTCTTGACAAACCAGTCCTAGTGTCTAAGAACCGGTACAAGGATCGTCGCCGAGTTTCCATAGGGGGACGAGAACAGGTTTCATCACAGAGCCTCCGGCAACGATTCGACTGGGGCGGCGGGGAAGAAGAGAAAGAACGCGACACCACCAACATCAACAACACCACCAACATCAACACCCACCAGTGCTCCCGCTAACGAAAAAGTGCGAGGAATTCCTCAAAAAAAAGGGGCTCGAAAAAAGAGGGTGAGGAATTCCTCATGAGGAATTCCTCACCTTTTTCCTGTTGGTGGTATCGTGTAGCCAAAGCACTGCATCACAGTCTACTTTCTGCTGGGCGTGGGCTAGCGGGCAGAAGTCTGGGGCTGCCACAGGGGCTGGAGCCGATAAAGAGAGTCGAGGCTCAGAAGCAGCCCAGATTTCTTGACAGATTCTCTCCGAGTCGGCACAAGTGCCTTTGATCTCTGGTCTGCGTTTACTCGTGCCAATGATATACCAGCACGCAGTATCGACTGGTGGTTGAATTTGAAATGGGCTGTTGCCTCCAGGAATGTGCAGTGTTTATTGTGACCAAAAGACTGAGAAGTGCAAACTTTCTCCACCTGTACCGTACCGGCAGAGCCCCCCCGGACCCCACCTAGAGAAAAGCTTCTCGGTCTCAGAGCGGCAAAAGAAAGTTGGTCGGGAAACCGAGGCAAAAACGAAGCTAATAAGCTGCACAACACGGGGGGAATTTTTTGGGGGGCACAAAAAAAAAAAAAAAAAAATGCTAACCCAAACAACTTCCGCCGGTAGAGAAACCTCGCCTAAAGAAATCAACTGCCTTCGGGTAGGCTAGTCTGACACTAGTTGTCGTCGGGAAAAAAAAAAAAAAAAAAACAAGCCCCCAACAGGTTTTGAAAAGTGAGGTTAGCGGGAGCACTGCACACCACCAACAAAAAAAAGAAAACATCGATAAGAGACCCAATCTGTTTCTTCCTCTGACGACAGCAAAGCCGAAAATGTCCTCTTCTCGAAGATGTAGGACGACAGGACCACCGCGCAAGTGGCACACTTTCCGTGGCCCAAATAAGTAACCAACACGTACGGCACGCTCATACGACTTTTTCAACGTAAAGCCCCGCGCCGGACGAACCTTCCGGCATCGCGCAGCAATCAATGACATAGCCAGTGGGTTTGAAAACGATAAGTGTTCACCCGCGCTTGGCAGCTCAGTTGTCAATCATCACTCGTCAACACGACGAAGCCAAATCTTTTCCGGCAACAATCAGTCGTGGTTTCCTTGGACCTGAGGAGTCCAGCTCTCCGACTTTTCAAGTCGGTAAGCCGGAACCGTCGTGCCGGCCAGCCGACCCTGGCTTAAAAAGAAGGGAAAAAAAAAAGAGGAAATCAAAAAGCATGGCGAACTCAAGCAGCTTCCGCAAGTAGAGTACATGCCAAAAGGGGCTGTCCGGGTGGGCTACTCCTTGTTGTAGTAGGGAAAAGAAGGACAAGGGAGTACCGGTATAGCAAGTCAATGAACGGCAGCTTCCCCCGTCAGGCCAGTACTTGGGGAGCTTCCGTTTTTCCTAGGAATTTCTGCTCTGCGGATTGTCTGCCGAGGGCTGCATAGAAAGAAGGAGTAAGTGCACGTCTTCGCAGTTAACATCGCCAGCGCCAAGGGAACGTTGAGTGAAGCCTAAACTCTGGAGCACCCAACGTTCCCGAAGCAGCCGCACCCTGTAAAAAATTCTCTTATCGGCATTCGTGGTGCATCAACCCTCAGTGAAACTGTGAGAAGCCCCCACAACGCGATAGTTTCGCTGTCGCGTAAAAAGAAAACAGTACCTTGTACTACTACCAATCAATTTGAAAGATTGTCAGAAAACGAATAGGATACGAAGTAAGTGTTCCGGCAGCAACGCGCAAACAAACAACACTTGCCGAACACGCTTGCCTACATGTGAGTGTACTCAAGACGGATTTCCCGGGTGTCACACCTAGCGGATTGCGCAACTTTTCGCCATCTGCTTCGATGCGGACTGGTGCAAAGTTGGTAGAAGTTGGCTTAGTGGACGTCATGCCCGACGACACTCCCACCAACGGCTCAATTGGGTAGTAAAAGCTGCGAATCGAGAGAGAAGCTTCTCCGACCTCTTTTTTTTCTTACGCGCCATCGAACCAGGGCGCGGCATCCAACTTCCCCACCGCTCCGGTCCTCGTCCAAATACGCCCTTTCGCGCGCGTGTACTGAAGGAAACAGGAAAACGCGTGGTTTTCCACGGGGGAGGGGCAAACCCCTGCAATCACTGCTCTGCAAAAGATAAGGACTCAGCCGGTACCCGAAAACCGAAGTAACGAAGTACGCAAGAACTCCGTACAAACTACGCACGAAGGGGAAGCGCGAAGCGACCAGCCCGGACGGACCAACAAGACGCAAGACCAGGCGACCAACAGAAGGAGGGGGACGCGACCCGGAGACCCGGGCTAAGTAGCTTGGAACTAGTGTGATGAACCTTTCTTCGGAGGGGCTCACGCACTCAAAGATCGACGTATACGCAGAAACTACGCAATACGGGGTTTTCGGGGATACCACTCAGCCCAAAGCCCGGGAACGCGCCAACCACCGTTCGCGCTCCTGCGGCAGCTGCGAAAAAGATGGTGACGCGCTGGTGGTTATTGGGAGGCTTCTTTGAAAAAGAAGACTTCGTCCGTTGAAATCCCGGTGCTTGAAGTAGATTTCAGCCCGTCCGCCGCCGCTGTCTGCGAGGGCAGGCCTTCCAGACAGTTTCGGCGTTGTTGCACCTCATCGATCGAGGTGCACTAATGCAGAGGATCGCCAGAGATTCGCTGCATTCCAACCTCAAACTACAGCGCGACCCCAGTGCGGTCTTCCAGGTCCTATCACCCGGAGCTGCTGCCTTTGAGACAACTTAGTAAGACCACGCGTTTATCACGGTCTATCAGTAGGGAATCGACCGGTTTATGGTCGCTCGCAGTCGATTGGAACGATTGACACCGGGTAGCCGCCCGCGCAGCCGAAGCAGGGTGCGTGGCAGACTACGATATCTGAAAGCTGTGACACCTTGAGCCGCAGCTTAGGTCACGGCGGCAGGTCGTAGATTCGTGCAGACAACCAAATCATTCCATGTTCCGAGACTGGCACGTCTCAGCTTTGCGCTCTGACCGTGCAGCGTGGGACGTTGCAAACAGACTTCCGGATAGCTGGCGATGTCGTGCAGAAGAGAAGACTTGATGGTCTGAACTACAACACGCCGGAACCTCACGTGGCGACGGTTTCTGCTCCGTTTGCTGTGCTGCGTTTCCACATAGCTCTCGATGACAGAAGTCGTCTTGCGCATTGGTCTCGCAGCCTCTGGACAGCCCGTACGACACGCGTCCCCGTTCAATGACACGAACGCTTCCCGTAATAAGTTCTCGATTCGCAGACTGCCGTCTACCCCTCGTGCGTACGACTCGAACAGCCGTGGAACCTCGGCACAGCCGATACCCTACCAAGTTTGTTTCTGTTTGCAATGACAGCTTGTCGTTGCTGCGAGGCCTCTCGTCGCTCGGGTGTGGTTTGGAATCGTCATATGGATGTTAAGGTCCCGTCCCACAACCCCCTTCTCCTCCACCTCAACAGGCGGAACCCCTCTTCTTCGGACATGATGTGGAAGGCATAGAGAAAGCAGGACCTCTATGGCACGCTACAGTCCAGAAACCCCATGGTAAAGAAAGATTCAGAAATCTGTTACTGAGGCACTGAAAGTACGTAACGCTGTCGACAACGAAAAGTAAAAAAATTATACCTTAAAACTACGCCCTTCGTTACTTTCTCGATGGTTGGGCGTCTTCATTAACGTCCGTGCTATAGGGTGCGAAGGAGTCATGACCTTTTGTGCGCGACGCTCTAGGTCTGGGAACTAATGGAAATAACGCTGGAAAATGAAGCTGAAACTAAAGCGAGGAGGGCGAAAGCAAATCTCAAAGAAACAATTCAAAGCTGTAGACCAAGAGGGGGGGTGATGGGGGGGAGTCTTTTTCATATCATTTTTGCCACCCTGAGATGGCGCCTCTGAGCATCTCGCCCGAAGGCTGTATTGGCTTGACAAATTCTGCTGTCGCCGCTCGAAGCGTCTGAATGCAAACACTGCTCCGTTTTGCTCCCCGTATTTGCGGGGGATAAACGACAACTACTACTGCCACCTTCTTATTTCGTTCTGTTTCTTTCTGGAAAACGACCACACACGCAGGGGGGGGGGAGAAAAAGAAAACTGGAAAAAGACACTCAGAGAAAACAAATGCTAGACAGCAAACCATTCAACAGTGACAACAGCGGGCCATGCCATACTGCTTGGAAAGGCCCAGGCCGTTGCTACAAAGGGGCGAGACCCGAAGACAGGTGAGAGGGAGAGAAAAAATACGAAGCACAGACCCACGAGCCGAGACTCAGCCATTCTTCTTCGATTTCACGAGCGATGGCAAACCAGATCAACAACACGAAAGAAGAGAAGAATCATGTTGATTTGTACTCAGGAACAAGAGTCGATTCAAAAAAGGTTCTACCGGGCTCTCTCAAGGCTTTGGTGTGTTGGCCAAAATATAGCGTCGTCGGAAAAATAAAATATAAATAGAGCAGGGGATCATAATAGCGTTCAACTCCGGTCAGGCTGACCGAGTATCCGGTCAGGGGTATGTCGTCAAAAAATTGTGCCGGAAAAAAATAAGCGAAGATCTTTTTCACCGCGACGGGGAAATCTTTTCTTACATAAGCGCCAGCTTGAAAGGAAATGCTCGACGATGCTGCCCGACAAAGAACAGAAGGGATCCCAAGTGCTGTAACTACCGAACCACGTGTTGAACGGACGTGAGGTCATGCGGGTCTACCCCTACACGACAAATCTCACAAACACAACAGGTCAAAGTCCTGAGTGAAAAAACAACACACGGTGGTGTAAGCGAAGAACAATTCAGATTTGTGTTTGTATTGTATTTGCCCCTTACCTCTATATTTCCCCCCTTCCATTCGGAGTCGAAGCAGCTACGTCGAGTATTTCCAGTGGATAATCTTCTAGGCTCGATGAACAGTGCAACTGTTCACTGAAATTCTCTTGGCCGAATATGACCGAGCTGACCGGATCAGGGTGATTCCTTTCGAAGCCCCACAAGAATATATCTACCCCCCAAAAGAAGGCGTGAGGCGCGATTTGACCAAGAGTTCTCGCTTTTTTGGCCATAAATCTTCCCGGTAAAACCTTTCGAAAAGTGTATTCAAAAACAAAAACAGCAGAGCTCGAAAACACCAGCAGTTTCAGCTGCTGGCAAGTGAGTAGTAGTAGTTAGCAGTAGTAGTCGTAGTTTGAACTTGTTATGCAGCAACAATCTGTGTCGATAGACTGCACAAGCCGACTACCTAGTCGTAGTTTCAGCTTAGTGTGAGTTTGATCAAAGTAACATCAAGGCAGCCCTTACAATGACCAGCCACAGTCAACGCCGCGTGGGTGCGGGCTATTGATATTAATTATCATGGTTCAACCCCCCGATTGCGCGTAACCACCGTGGAAGCATCCAGAGGGTGTCGGTGGTACAAAGGTGCAGTTGCCCGCATCCAACCGGTTAGTCGTAGTTTGAACTTGATATGCAGCACGGTAGACTGCACAGTGGTTGTCGCGAAGAGAATCTGTTCGTTGGCCTGCTTGCGTCTTTGTGCCCAACCATCAGTTCGTTTGTCGTCATGCTCATACTTTCGGGGTTTTATGGATTGCCCACTCAAAAACAGCATATATCGAACAACCCGGCGAGCAAATACTTTCTGGCATGAACATAGGTGGTGGTAGTCGTGGTTGCATGCCGACCCTCGTTCAAACACCCCGTGCAGTCTATTGCCACAGATTGTTGCTGCATAACAAGCTCAAACTACTACTACTACTGCCCTGCCCTCCCTGAGCACTTCTACCTCATCCATCCGAGATGAGAACGTGTCGTGAGCATGTCTTTCTTTTTCCGCCTCCTTGTGCAGGCTAGAACTGAATACAGTGAACTGAATGAATGACAAGAGCAAAAGAAACTTACGAGGGAAAAAATGAATGAAAGAACAAAAAAAACTTTGAAACGAAGATGTTTCACTCTAAAAACATGGAAGGGGACCTGGCAGCGCGACCCAATCCCGTTAACCCGAAGGATGGCTATAAGTTAGCTCTCGCGGAAAGCTTTTCAAAAAGCTCTCGAAATGCGAGCAGGACAGCAGTCACTCGGAAGCTTCAAACCACCGGAAAGAGGAAGTTCTCAAAGGTTGCATCCTCATACTTGGCTCGTGACCTTTCGTACGAGTCGTCTGCCTGGTTAAACCAGGCCTCAGTCCGACGTCGGCTGGCTTTGATCTGTCTCAGGCCACGAACGGAACTACACTACTCGGGCTGAAAGCCTTTTCTGTAAGATACGTAGTGAACCCCTTCGTGCTAAATGTAACGCACGCAGGGAAGGCGAGATCAGCTCCGTCAAGAGGGAGGAGGGTAAACTCAGTCTCGGGACACCGTAGTCCATGCAGCACGTCTGGCAGCGCTGGGCGCAAGAAAGATGCCGCTCGCCTCAAGGGACCGAAGATCTACGCGCTGAACTCAAGCGTATCACTAAGCGCAGGAAAAGAAAGCAACAGCGATGCTCCTAGCAACAGCGAGTGAACAGGGCAGAGCCCAAAGCCTATACCCGGGGTTCTACGGGTATCCGGCATGTGGCGCAAGCTGCTTGGGGACACAACTGGTGTGGGCCGCTCGCATCTGTGCCCAAGTGCGGGGGCACCGAGAGTGCGGCGCAGGCCGGCGACCGCTTCCTGCCGTGCACAGCGGAGTAGCAGTGACGGCCCACGAAAAGAAAAGCAAATACCTACCGTCACAAAAAGAAAAGGAAAGGGACCACAAACCCCCAGGAGTTTCAGTTTTAGAGCCCCCCCCCCTGCATTCCGCGAAGAAGACTTGATGCTAGTCATCACACACATGAGAGGCAAGTAGCGCCTGAACACGAAACTAAGATTTTTCCCCCCTAAGAAAGAAAACAAGCGAGGAGAAAATCGACGCAACCAAAGTAGTCAATTGGAGCTTAGCGCTGAAATCTGACTGGCCTAGTCCCAACCTTGCAACAAAGGCGTGCTTGTTCCAAAAAGGAGCACGTTGTCTCGCTGCATTCAGTCAACTGGCCAAGCAAGTCTATTAAACAGTGACCGCACAAAAACCTTCACTCTAGAAAGCGGACCGTTCAAAATTGAATGGTGAAACTGGACGCTCTCTCCACTTGTAGACTTCGCAGGCAACTAGGACTTCTTCAAGGTAGTTGTTGTCGCGTGGTTCCAGAGAACAACCACATGTTGGTAGCAGCCGCAAGCAGCGTACATGTTGTGCCCTCCTGATACCGCAACACGCCGGTGTAGGGTTGGTAGTGCTTGCTGCGAGCACATACCACAACCACAACACAAGGACACACAGCTCATCAGGTGGGTATTGCATGGTATGCCGCAGGTAGCAAAGAGTGTAGTGACCAACTTCCATTTCTTCGCGCACGCTACTCGTGACTCCTGTGTTCATAAGACCAGAAGTGTCGCAAGAAACAGCAACGAAAGAGGAAGGGAAACATTTCCGGAACAACGGTTGCACCTAAAAAGGTTAACGAAGCCCACGACAAAGTGCTCATGCAGGCAATCCCAAGTGAGGGTTGCGCCCTGTTACACGTCAAAGACACCCTTATCATTTTCACCATTCATTCCTACTGATCGGTCATTACTTCGTTTACCAGTCCGAACCCCTCTTCCGGAAATGTTCATCTTGAATCCATCTCACAGAAAGTACCGGAGTATCAACAGCAGAGTCGGCAACTCAAAGAATACTTTGCCCCCCCGCTGCCGGAAGTTATTAGATACTGACTGCCCTCAGCCAAATATCTTTAAGTGTTCTCAAAAACTGCAAAAAGAAACAGTCCAAAAAGCAACAAGGGCATTCGCATCAATGCCATTTACTTCTCTACTTTTTTGGGATACGTCAGGGGGTTGGTTTCCTTTATCGTCAGACGTCCATATTCCGTACTTTCTTTTAAATTTTTCTCTTAAATTTCTCTCTATTTCCCCGGGAATTAGAATCCCGCTGGAAAAGACTTTGGTACACACCGAATTCGTTTTTCCCTCCGCGAGTCTTTGACTGAAACAGGCAGCCGTATCGTGTTAGTAATTGTTAAGCCCGTGCAACCTTTTGCTACCGTGCCCATAAACCATGGTCGATCAGGTCCATACTTATCTCCTGAAGCTGCATCGAATTGCCTGGTGCTGCCTTTCACAGAGCCATTGCAGTTCTCACGGTCTATCAGGAGGCGATGGACCGGCTACAGAGAATTTACCCAGAGAAAAACACTTGTTTGCTCCCCTTCCAACGCGCCACGGGTGAGCGTGTAGTCATTTGGCCGCCCTGCAGATAACGCAGGTTCTTCTCTCTCATCAACCGACGAGACGGGGAGCGAGCTATCCTGACGTCCAGATGAGTTCTTGAAATTCCTTTGTCGTCTTTTTTTTGTTGTATAAGCACCTGCTTTGTAGGAAATACTTGAGGAGCTGCCAGCTGCAAAAGATCAAAGGAGGTAAATGTGCTGCAGCCCACACGAAACACAGCTGAATCTGGGTTCAGTGGCGGGCGTAAGCGTTCAACAAAAAAGACCCATTTTGTAGTTGTATTGTTTCTCCCCCTCTAGCCTCCGTCGAAGTAAGCACAAGGCAGCCCTCGAGTGTTTTTCCAGAGAACGAACGTGTGGGGAAGAAGGTGGGAGCAACGTACAACTGGTACATGCAAGGAGAAAGCATTGCTGCTTCGCTTGTTTGGACGAAAAAACGACGAAAAAAGAAGAAGAATGCACGAAAAGAAAGAAAGAGATGACAACAACAAAGAAAATGAATGTCGGCAACACAAAAGCGGCACACACAAAGAGCCAAAGAGCAAAGTTGTAGTAAAACTACGCACCCAAAACACCCCAGTTTTTAGGCGGGTAACTTTCAGTTATTATAAGGGAAACATGAAGACTTCCCACTCCGATGCTTCAAGCAGAGAACCCGTTCAGTAGACGTGCTCGAGGATTGTTGAAGGATGTGCTCAAAGGGGGCCCGGGGGGCAGCGCTGTCTGAGAGCTGTGCACCTCCGGTCGTGCCGTGCAGTCGCGCACAGAACATGAATTCAACCGCCGTCCCCTTCTTTTTTTCAGTATCACGCTGCACAAGACAAGAGACTGACGCACATTGTCAGAAACACACCCGGAGACCCTAAAACACCGGAATCTCAAGCGAACGTTGACTTTAAAAAGAAATGCTGGAAACAGACAAGCCGAAAAGATGTCTCTGCCCGTAGATTATGGTGCGTTCTGTAAGGGACAACGTCACCGGCCTTAGAATACAGGCCTTCTACAAGAAGAAAATGCTGAAAGCATGAAAGAGCGTCGCTTGTTGTCGCCGGTGCCGATCGCACAGGAAGTCAAACTCAAGGAAAAGGTCAGTCTTCAATCTTCATTCTCCAAGAAACGCAAATCACATCATTTCTACCCGTCACTGAAAGAAAGAAAGTAGCCAGCCCCGCTGCGGTTTCACGTGCGGTCCACCTGTTTGGATGAGCCAGTTCCCCCTATTTTCTGGAAGTGCATCGAACTGTCTGCTGCTGTCTATGGCTGTCTATCATAGGTTAGCACAATCGTAGGCTATCACAGGCAATTATAATGTAGCGAGCTGATTGCCGGTTGGATGCGGGCAACTGCACCTTCGTATCACCGACATCGGGGGTTGAACCATGATGATATCTAAAGCCTGCACCCACTCGGCGTTGACTGTGGCTGGTCTTAGAAAGGGCTGCCTCGATGATCAACCTCACACACTCTGAAACAATTATAGTCTGTCACAATGATGCAGATTATCATCACAGGTTCCTGCATTCTAACCCAACTAATCAGTCTCTCAGTCTATCAGCCGGGGGTGAACCGGCTCATGTTTGGGGAAAAAAAGCAGAGAGCGATTCATGTTGGCACCTGCTTCTCCCTTTCGACACGAGAAGCGTAGACCTCTCTGATTGAACTAAAGATTGATTCTTTACCAGGCAATAAATATCTGCAACCAAGGGTGCTTTGGCACCCCTCCCAACAACAAAGAAAGAACATGCTTGAGTTCGATAAGCAGGCATAAGTAGGCTCAGTGAGGGCAGTGTCCTGCCGCACAACCTCAATGTGTACCGTGACGTAGGCAGCGAAAGACTGGAACAGCGACGGGTCATGTCTTATGGCTTGTCGGATTACTGGCCTCCCGCGTCAAAATACAAAGCCTCTAGGCACAACGACTAGACACACCACACGTTCCGTAGCCCCTGACTTCCACTGTTCCAACTGACGACGTTCGCGATTAAACGCCGGTCAATTCGTTGCTATGCCAATACCATAATAAATTATTCAAGTCAACGATATTGCGGCACCCGTCCGAACAAAAGAAGGACGTGCTTGCATATGACACGGTCGAGCGGAAGGGGAGGGTTCAAGAGTGCGGCCGCGACGCTGTCATCAACAGTCTAAGTACGCTGTTGTGACCCGTCCCACAGAAAGCAGGTTGCCTTCTAAGCGGGTTTGCAGCCCTATAGTCACAGATTCTCTCGTAATGACCTTCCAGGCCAGGCCACCGGTCTAGGCCAAAACGGTAGCTCCAGTTGAAGGGTGACTGCCTTTGCCGTGTTGAACGCCGACTGTATATGCAGAGGCCTACAGCAATTCCCAGAAGCAGCGAAATGGGTAAAGGTCTGGTCCGATGGCACTCTGCTTGCAAAAGTGGAGATCCATGGACCGCCAGACCCTCGGCTACTTCCCGCTGGGTACGCAGATCGGTTGGGTGCAAGCGAATTCGACGGACAACATTGAGGAGCGCTCGTGCGAATGCTCGTTTCTTCCTCCAAGTAGAACCTATTCCCGAGCCCTAGACTCCGCTTTTTGTTCGGGACAGTCGGAAACGGAAAAGACCGAAAGTCGCAAGGCACCGACGTGGAAGGTACGTTTGCGAACAGGCCTCATCCCTCTTCGGACTCTATTCATTGATATATTCTTACGGTACACCAGCACAAGCAGCCCACGAGCAAACCCTTTTCAAGACGGAGGGCAGCGGCACCTTCCGCCGTGTATCCGCTAATCTCGGCGCGGCTCTAACCCTTCCCGAAACCACTCCTTTCACTTCAATCGTGGGCACCGCTTCGCTGGCAGGGGTAGAGAAAAAAGTCGGCAGCCCCGCTTTTTCTGCACTCGCGCAACACCAGCACCGACAGACGAGGACGTCGTGAGCCTATTTGTTCCCTCTTGTGCGCGTACAACTGAACCGAAGCTCTTCCGGAACGCACGTCTCGAAATTAGGCGAACGAAGTGTAGCTTTCTGCAGCGTAGCTTTCCATAGTGTACCTTTCTACAGTGTAGCTTTCTACAGTGTACCTTTCTATAGTGTAGCTTTCTACAGTGTAGCTTTCTACAGTGTAGCTTTCCATAGTGTACCTTTCTACCGTGTAGCTTTCTACAGTGTAGCTTTCTGCAGCGTAGCTTTCCATAGTGTACCTTTCTACCGTGTAGCTTTCTACAGTGTAGCTTTCTACAGTGTAGCTTTCTACAGTGTAGCTTTCTACAGTGTAGCTTTCTACAGTGTAGCTTTCTACAGTGTAGCTTTCTACAGTGTAGCTTTCTACAGTGTAGCTTTCTACAGTGTAGCTTTCTACAGTGCAGCTTTCAGAGTAAGACTTACGAAGTCGTGACTCTAAGACAGAAGGCCCCAACTACCTGTGGCGCCTGTGGCGGGTGCGTTCAGGGTTTGACTAGACGAAACGCGCGTTGGTTCCGTATCGACTTTTCGTAGCTCCCGTCAGCCTGCAATGCCTTTGTTCCGGAAGAGAAACTCGGTGGCACGTGTGTGGCGTGCCCTTTTCCCTCTCAACTACCAATAGCATATGCCTGAAGAACGGAAAGAGGGCTTGGGGGAGGGTAGCTCGAGACTTATGACCTCATATCCCGGCATGTACGCTAAAACCCGAAGCACAAAAGCACCTCGGCGAACAAAAATGTCGTTTCTTTCAAATACGAGAAACTAGCGTTTCATACAAGACACCTGGAAAAAGAGAGAGGAAACTTCAACAAAAACCCCGAATGATGCGAAAATCTTGCAGATCCGACTCTGTCAAGAGAAGCAAGAACCTTCCGGATTTAGGGTCTTGCACTAAGAAATGAAATGACGGAAATCAGCATGAATTGATCAATGGAGGTGCTGTTGGCAGGATAATATCATCATCGAATGCTTTTGTCCGCGTGTACAGGGAGTAGAAGAGGGGTCCCTGTGCACTTTCTGGTTGCTTTCGCCTACGAACTGTTTCTTTCAGTATACGAAACCGGAAGCTTTGTATGGTTCAGCCTCTTTGCATGTTCAACTGCCGCTATCCTCCATTAGAGTGAAACCCGCGAGCGCACTCAAGGTACTTGCCCGGTGTTTCTCCTGCGCCAGGACACTCCAAACCTGGCCCCCGATATGTTTCCCCGGGGCCCTCTTGCTGCCAGCTCTCATGCAAAAGGGTGGCCTATCCTGGGATTCCTTCTTGAGAAGATTTGTCGAACTCGCAGGGTGCGGACGTCTCCGCGTTTTCGTGTGATTTCTGGGGCTGCTTGAACCGGGCACGCCATCCGCTGTCGAGCGCGCTGTGCAGTGTCGGGGGATTTCGCGACATCCGTGTTCAGTCCGCCCAGCATGTCATCTGGGGCCTGCCCTGCCATGCCATGCGCCGCGAGCAGGACCGTCTGCAGAACTGCTTCCCGGCGCCGACATCGCGTTCTCCGAGGGAGCGTGGTGCGACAAGACAGATGTGCGAACCGTCCACCCATTTTTTTTTTAGCCACATGCAATGTGTGAGGAGACTGACCCGCCCAAGTAGGACCTGCTGATCATTGTTTACACGTCCGTGCTTCACATGGAGATCCCTGACTCAAGACATACCAGGTGAAAAGAAGAAGAACAACCTGAAGAGAGGGCCCAAACTCGGCCTGCTTAAAAGTAGAAAATGAACACGAAAAGGGTCAACGCAACAGTTTATAAAGGATAGCGAAAGAGCGAAGGCATATTTTTGTGAGAGAAATGCGAAGAATGGAAGCTCTCTTCCGTGTTTGGTCAAGAGCTGCGACTCAACTAATAGTTGTGTCTGTCCCCCCGCCTCGTGGTCTCGTCAGGAAACAAATCAAGTCTCTTACCTTCTGGTGCTGCCTGCTCTTGATTCGCTCTATGTGCTACTGGGCCACGGTTCGTTCAGATGGCATGGGTAAGTGGGTCGGAAAAGGCCAACCAACCTGGTCTTTTCGTTCGTTCGGCTTTGATTTTACTCCACTTGCTGTTCTGCACAAAAACAAAGAAGAAAAGGGAGGAGGTGTTGGCCCCCTGCTCACGTGTTGTCCTTCCCACGTTCACACGAGGAAGGAAGATGAACGAGGGAATACGGGGTTCGATGAGGCACGAAGTTCTTATCCAGGGGTGCTTGCGTAGACCAAGCGACTCCATGAGTTTCCCGTGGCGATCTAATGGTGCCTTGGGGGACCCTGGTGAAGGTCCGTTGCGGTGTTGACGTGCAAATCGCTCGTCAAAGCTGGGTATAGGGGTGAACGACTCATCAAATCATCTAGCAGCTGGTTCACTTCCAAGTTTCCCTCACGAAAGCTAGTGCCAAAACAGGAGTTGAGCGCGAAAGATCGAGGCATTGGGGAAATTGCCTCCTCGACCTGTTCTCAAACCTTATCATGGGGCGTGAGCAACACGTTTCTGCGGCACCTGAACAGCAAATGAAGCTAGATCTTTTGCCCATGCACAATCCCGCTTTCAGTAGCGGGTTAAGAAACCTGCCATCCGTGGACGTAACATCGCGCGACCCAAGAAGCGACCAGAAATAACAATGAAAACGACGACTGCAAGCGGCCCCTGGCAAAGGCAGCCCTTACCACAGCCATTCCTGCACCGTCGTGGATGGTAGCAATTCCTGTGTTGCTTCGAACCGGGGCTGGGCAAGAGTCAGGGAGAGATCAGCGAGGCACGTGCACTTCGGAGCTCCGAAGCTCGGACCAAACACCAACCAACAAAGTATGTACAGCGGCAATCGGAAACGGTGATGTTGCAACTGGATACGGCCCCTGGCTGGTCAGAAAATCAGGTTAAGAACCCCCAGAATCTTAACAGAAATGGAGGCGTCTCTGACGGATCTGGTCGATAGAACCCGACCGTGCCGTGTCGGGGTGTGATCAACAGCCGTTGATAGTTGCGAGGAAGGGGAAGCGCCCACAACTGCGAGCACCTCGCACATCAGACGGCAGAAGAAAGGAGTTTCGAAGGCATGCCTGTCAAAGTACGACAAGCAAATACAAAACAACCAAAGCAAAACAAGAAGACCTGCAGAACGCTCACTCACAGAGGCAGCGGCGGGACTTTCTTTGCGAAGAAACGCTGTTTAATACCACTCCTGTGCCGTAGTATCGTTCCCACTTCCTTTTACCACCAAAAGGACGTAGGATTGGTGATGGCATGGGCTATACACACAGCTTTCTTCCCGAGATGGACTGCGTTGGAGCTGAAATTGCGCATTAAGGGGCAACGTCATGAATCTGTTGCAGAGTTCGAGACGCTCACAGCCACCAAGCACGTGTGGTACCTTTCACGACCTAGGCCGAACACTCATGAAGCCAGTTACCGGTGTCTCTCCCCCGCCGTACTCCCCATGGCTGAGCCAATCCACCTGTATTTCCTGAACTGCATCGAACTGCCTGCTGCTGTCTGTGACAGTCTATCAGCAGTCTATCATAGACTATCGTAGTCACCTAGTGACTAATGCAGGCCATCGCTACAGATACTCTCATTATAGTCTATCATAGTCTATTAGCTGGGCGCGAACCGGCTCACCGCACCGTGGCTGTCAGGAAATGCCTCTTGATGGTGTCTCGAGCCGAAGCGTGAGGAAGGAAGTGCACTCGTGCAAACTCCAAAGATCAGATGCGCACAATCCCCAGATAAAAAGCAAGTGGTTCTCTCGCCGAATATCCCGTTGACACAAAACACTGTTCTTAGCCTTCGCCCTGGAGCCCCTCGGAGGCTTTTTCGACTGAAAGCTTTTCAACCTCAAATTGCTCTTGAAAGTCCAAACCGTCGAACGAAAGCCACACACACAGCTCTGCAATCCAACAGCACGCAAGCTTCTGAGAATGGGAGCCAAATATGCAATTGACGATTGTCATCCGAGAATGGCTGGACAGAAAAACGAACAAAACGCCAGCCTCACCGCACCCGACACACCCAAAAAAACCAAAAAAGTAATCGCGATTTTTTCAGAAAGAAGCAGCCCGGTCAATCCCACGCTGGGAGAGAGTCCAGACTCGGACCAGTCACACAATCCCGCAGGAGAATTGACTCACCTCTATCTTCTGGAACTGCATCGAATTGCCTGCTGCTGCTGTCCATCACAGTCTATTAGCAGGGGGACCATGTCCACAGGCCCCGGATGATGCCAGTCGACTCTTTTTGAAGGAAGGATTGACCCTTGCAACGCTTTGCGGGAGTGGACGCGTTCAGCGAAAACGGCTCCCCCCCCTTCGTGTTGTCGTTGCGCTGGGTTTTCCGAGTCCTCAAGCGCCTTCAAGGCACCTGCAATAGCAATTTTTCGGCACTGACCCCATATCTTCACGGAAATGAAACCGTCTTCAAAAAAGAACCGAAACGGCTATCAGGACAGAGACCCCGTCCAATGTGAAACAACCTGCTTGGGAGGAAACCACGAATCATCTCATCTTACGGGTGACGATTGATCTTCTGCTTTCTGGAAGACCAGGTGCCCAGCATCAGGCCTCCGTCGTCGGTCACGAACAACATATCGGGAAAAAAAAAACGTAAAAAAAGAATACGCCAGACCACGCATCTCTTTCCAGTTTAACGGCGGAACGAAACCGCCTCAGCCCCTCGGGCTTTTGTTAATTCTTGTCCATTAATCCTTCTGTGCCGGGACCCTGAGATGCTGAGGAGGGTTGTTCAGAGCTTGCGCGGTTTTCTGGTGGAATTCCCAAGCGTCTGAGGTTTCTGGCCCATTTCTTGGTCCCACTTTTGGCCTATTTTCGGCCCGGTTTTCTGGGTCCATTTTCTGGACCCAAAATATGACCGTTTTGGACCATCTTTCCCCTTCTTCCCCGGCAGTGCCGCGATATGACTTCCACCGACCAATATGTGCTATGGCTGGAGCGAAACCTTGTGCCGGATTTCACCAACGATAGGCAGCTGCCGGGTGATATTGGCCGAATGCTAACAAAAGCCCACCTCCCATCGAAAGAAGCAGCAGCGATTCCCATGACCAGCTGTCTTGTTGGGGCGTGACGAGGAAAAGGCGAACGGGTAAAAATAGCTGCAATCCTCCTCCCCTCGCCCATTGGATGGTGGTGTGACCCTTCGCACCGAAGGTCACCAAGAGGCTCTGCAGACCCGGCATATCAAGTGCACGCTGGGGGGGTATCCGAAAAGTCGCAACAGCGGCTGTACCAGTTTGAGACCGTACCCTCGGTTCGCCCAATGTTCGTACACACGACCAAAGAGAGACAGCTGCTTGTGTCTCGCTGCGCCGAGGAAAAACGCGAAACAGAAGAGAAATAACGAAGGAAAAAAAGGCGAAAGAACCCAACGACGAAGGACGCGTTTCGGGTCATCTGCAGCGCGTTCGAGCCCCCTTCGGGATTCCGAAATCCGAACCCCGCCCCACCCCACTCCCCTCATCGAAAGAACCCGATGGGAAGGAAACCCCCCGCGATTCGGGTAGACGCCTGAACGAGGGCCGATGCGCCGCCGCCAGCCGCGGCCGGCGCGCGAGAAGAAAAGCTGCGGTCGAATGAACCCGCGAACCCAAAAAAGGAAGGAAGGAAGGAAGGAAGGGACAAATGCGCGCTTGTCAACCTTGCGGCGCAACCTTAGCGCTTGGCCACCAAAGACATCAGTGTCTGTCAGGCGGTGTTGGTTTTCCGTCGTCAAGGTTCCCCCTCCGTTTTACCGCCGTTCCTTCGACTTTATTTTCTGTTTTGTTGATGTCTTTCTGTCAGCGAAACGAAACGCGGTTGTTAGATATTAGACCTTGAACATATGACACCCATAGCCATAATACACCAAGAAACTGGAGTACTGGCGCATCGACTTACTGGATTCTGAGACACGCGACAACGTGTTCTAGAAATGTAAGGCTGAAAAATGAGCAACTAACATCATGCTGAAGATTGTTTCTGGGCTGCGTCGAGAAACACAGGGCCCCAAAACTCGGTCCATAGAAGAACGAGAAGCTGCGGGCCAAACGCACAGCGGCAACGCTCAATCGCAGCAAAAAGCTAGTGTCTGCGCAACCCGTGGCTACCGTCCCCCACTGGGTAGGGCAAGCTCCAAGCCTCAAAGGCACGCCACGCCTTTATGCTTTGGTTTAGAACTTCAGCCACTTGCCCCGTAGGCTCGCTCTTGGACACTCGCCGGGATCCCTTCAGGCCGCGCGTCATCGAAAAAAGAACCCCCGTCACTCGAAAAATACGTTTTACACGAAACAGTCAAAAAAATGGCGTTCCCCAACGAGCAAAGGGTAGGATGCTGTGTCTTGCCCCAAAGAAAGAACCGCTCGAAAAAAAGACACAACCAGGACGCATGCCGACGGACCTCTAAAAGTCCGGGGTTTTCAACGTGACTCTTCAACATGAACAGGGAACTCCCCAGCTCTGAACCCCCCTCCAGCAACGATTCACATGGATCTGAACATCAGCCCTCTTTGCATTCGAAGCGGGAACGAGGCTCTGCATAATGGCCGAATCCAGCAACGATAAAGGTACACACTCGGTACTTTACCCTCGTGCACCGGCCACCCTTTTTTTAAGGACACGCTGCGTATAAAGGATATCCTTTTTGCAGGAAGTCACCCCGGAGGCTCTAAAACCTCGGAGTGTCAAGCGAACTTACACTCGGAACAATCCAGCTCTTCCCTTCCTCCTCCAGCAACGATTAGCACGGTCTGGACTGCGCCCTTTTTGCATTCGAAGTGGCAACGACCTCCGCGCGCAAAGACCACTGGAGCAAGCAGTGGTTCCAAGGCCGCATGCCGCAAGACCTTCCAAGAAACGCGAGTAGCCGTAGCAAAGAAGTCGTCAGACATCAGAACGACGTATATCGTCGACCGCACAAAAAACAGCACCCACCGGCACACACACACACACACACACACACTGACACAAAAAAGAAGACGAATAATATTCGTCTTCTTTTGTTGTAAGATCAAGACGAGGGTAGGGTTGGCGGATTCGCCCTCAGCTGTGCCATATCCATCGCGCATCATCGGTCGTCGCTGCGATACGAATTGCGCCCGCCCGCAGGGAAAAGGGAGGGGGGTTAGCACTGTTGGCACTCAGCTTTGGCCAATTTGACGGTAAGGTCTCTCCCACGGCTCTCCCTCGCCTACTTTTCCCAAGAACATGAGCCTGCAAGGTGGATCCTCTGCAGGGAGCGTTACCCCAAGTCTTCTCCGTTACTTTCTCAAGAGTGACGCCACCTCCCCTTGCGAAGTTTTGAGTGCGTGAGCCCCTCCAGAGAAAGGCGCGTCACACTGCGTCCTGAGGGTGCGTGTATTCATACAGATGGGGGGACAGCTGCATTGTTTGGAAGAATCGCGAAGCATTCCGCGTGTCATCTACATGCCAACCGGGTTCCTTAAAAAGATTCACAAACTCGAAATAATGAAGAGAATGGCGCAGAACATCAGACTGTGCCACAAGCAGCACGGCAAAATATGTAATGCCATGCGGTGCTTTGTGATGAAATGATGCAGGCCCCGTTTGTATTTTGGCGGTCAGAATGCACCAGAGTCCAAGTCGCAGCCTAGGAGAATCTCGAACGCCAGTCCGGCCAGACCTCACCTCAGACTGTTCTTGGCGGTCAGCACACACCAGAAGCCAAACAACTGTGAAAAAAGCCGGAGATGGGTATCGTTATTTTTCGTGGCGGGCTAGCTACTCCTTGAAAGCAAAAAGGGGCGGGAAAGCCTGCTTGCCGTATGCTGCGGCTCCTTCGCCGCGCGCACATGGCTCCGCGGGACTTGCTGTTGCCAAAATTCGAAAGATAAAAAGAGAGCGTTCCTGGATTTGCAACTAGAAGGCCCTCCCCGCCCCATACAATGACCAATGTGTTTTTTCCTTCTTTTGATTTTCGAAGTGATGCAAATTCACCAAAAATTACGTTGCTCCCTCTCGCAGTTATTTCTCAGTTCCTACTCGGTGCCTCCTCAGCTCAAACAGCAACCAACAAAACATTCCCTCTGCATCCCAACATCGGTGCGTGCCTGTGGGTGGCCAAGCTGTCTGAGAGCATCCTCAGTCGCTAAGCCACCCACGAACCAGGTTGCTTTGAGAGGGGGACTGTGGGGGCGGAGGTGTCGTTGGACGGGAAGAAAGAGCTAGCCACAGAGTCGCCCGTGCAAGTCCTTTTGCGGAAGAGCTTAGGGTTGACCTGCATGATGGTGTCCAACCTCGTGTGAATATGGAGTGCCCGCGTCACACCCGAAAAGCGGGGTGTGGTGCGACCGGACAAACGTGTAATAATAAAGCGGGGGTGACACCCGCTTCTGAGGCCGGGCTCCACTTCGTGTACCAGGGCGGACCAGTCGTGGTGGCTGGTGACCCCTCCGTACTGCCTCCCCGGCCCTGGCCCACGCCGGATGCCGCAACCCATTAACTCGGGCGGCGGCGCTTTGGCATGAGCCAGGAACTTCAGCGCGAGAGGCATCACCCACGTTGGTGGCAATGACCGCCAATACGCACTGCCCATTTACCGTACTCAACCCTACTCGAAGACTCTAAAAGCCCGGAACTTTTTACCTCGGGTTTATTGAGACAAACCGCGTTGTTGCCCTCGAAACCTTGCCGCACTTATTGTGCGATAATAAGAAAGGTGAAATGGCGAACGAAGCTAGACCTCTCTCGTGTACTACTTGTGCCGAAGAAGATACAAAACCCGATATTGCTCTCGTGATCGGAAATGAGCTGTAGAATAAAGCATCCGCACAATACGGTTTCACAAGAGAGAAGTTGCGCGAGTTTCACAGCGAACTTTCACTCTAAACAGAATGTGACCGTGTCGTCATCACCTTTGTACAAGCCTTTGCTAGCAAACAAACGAACGAAACCTAACCCGCCTTTACTGTCGACCGGAGACCTAAAAACACGGATCCTTAAAACTCGAAACAGTCCAAAAGAGGAGTGCCTCTTTAACATGTGGAATCTTGCGCATCTGTGCGTTTTCCCCTCTCTTTTCTTTTCTTCGAAGACTTGAGGCCGGCATCAAGCAGTGGATGAGGGGCAAGGGTTGTCCCGAAGATTGTCCCATTTGCATATTTGCCAACGCCGTTCTGAAGAAAGGGGGCAAGATAAAAGCGTTTTGGGTGCTTTTGTTTTGTAGCTCCGGCGAAGCGTGTTAAAAAGTGGAAGAGACACATCAAACCAAGTCCAAAGCGTGGCCCTGCCACCTTGTCCCCGGAGCCGTCGCCTCGATCTAACCTGGATCTCTTTGATATAGGGAGCCGCCTTTTGTGTGTTGCCCAAAAAGTGCCTCCACTCATCAAAAAACCTAGCCCCCTCCGTCTGCATGTGGTTATGAAGCTTCGCCACAAGAAACGTTCTAAATTCCGATGAGCAAACAGAGGCCAAAAGCAGAAGCATGCGCTTTTGTGCCTTCCAAAAATGGTAAACTCCAAAAAGCATGTTTAAAAAAAGAGACTACGGTTGTGCCGGTAGCACAAAGAAAGCGGAGCAACTTGTTACTTATGGACCTCAGGCTTACCTTTTTGCACAGGCCCTCGATAACAGGGGTCTGGGTGAAGGGAAGGCATTTTTCATCTCTGGGGCCGGGTTGAGTTCAGTACACCACGAGCAGAATCGTTCAACGTTTCCAATCACAAAAAGGAAGAATTAAAAAAGGAGAGATGCCATCGAACGTATACAACATGTTTCGAGCGAACTCCAAAAGGAAAAAAAAAAACAAGAAGAAAAAGCGCGCTGCAAATGCAGAGCATCGCAGCAGGTCAGCAGCTGCAGAAGCCGCCGAATATTACTCTGAGCTCCAATTACCAATTAAAAAACGTCAGCCAACTGACTGGGCGACTGTACACTTACACACACGAGAAAACCTACCAAAGGAATCAACACCACGTCCAGGTGGGCTGGTCTGACACTTGCTGTCGGGGAAGAAAAGAAGACGCAAAGCCTCTTTTCCCCCCCGCAGAAGTTGTTGCTGTTCGTGAAGCCTTTTAAACGTTCCCAAGGATTATCCTGTGTTGTTGAAGACCTTCTTTTTCACCACCCCCCTCCCGGCCCCAAAAAGAATTCCGAAAACGGGCCGGTGAAAAAGAGTCTTTCACCACACTAGCAATCCCGAGTATGTGCGTACTCGCGTAGGCCAGGTACTACGAGATTTCTTTTTTGTATAAGCACGTGCTTTGTAAAAAATGCTTGAGGAGACTGCCAGTTGCGATAAATCAAAGGAGGTAAAGGTGCTGTAACCCACACGAAACACAGGTAAAGTTAGTGGCGGGCGTAGCGTTCAACAAAAAAGACCCACTTTGTAGTTGTATTGTTTTCTCCCCCTCTAGCCTCCTTCGAAATGAGCGCAAGGCAGTCCCTCGAGTATTTCTAATAGTACATTTGACTGGAGATCATTTCCGGAACAACGGTTGCACATGAAAGAGAAAACGAAGCCAACGAAAAAGTGCGAATCCAGGAACCCCCCCCCCCCTTTTCTACTTTACACTCTCTTCGAAGAAGACTTGATGCTAGCATCAAACATGCATGAGAGGCAGTGTCCTGCCTAAACATTAAACTAAGTTTTCCCCCCAGAGAGGTTTATACCCTGAACACGCGAAGAACAAGAAACTTTTGGCTGATGATTTTCATCACCTTTAGCCAGATGATGATCGTCCGTTACTTCGTTTATTTATCAGTGCAAGCCGCAACCCCGGAGTGTTCCCCGGGGTTCTTTCGGATATAGGGAATTGGAATGACACCTGAACGTTCTCGAAAAGAGGAAGGTATCTACCTAAAACCAGCCTCTCCGCTCATCCTACATCCTCTAACTGCCTCTACGGTCAACTGGAGACTCTAAAGCACCGGCCGCTACGGGGGTGGGTGGGGGGGTGAGCTCATAAAACTAATGCGTGCCAAATCTAAAGACCCTTTCACTACCAACTCCCAGACTCAATGGTCAACCGGAGACCCTAAACCACCGAACCTTAAACCACAAAACGCTAAAGAGTACACCTATCACAGGTTGACGCTGAGTTTCACTCGGCTCGGCACACCCGTTGTTACCGTTGTTGCATGAAAGGTGAGATACCTCATCTTCCTACCTGAAGGGAAAAAAAGTAACAGACGAAACCTGTGTGCGAAAACACAGGAATAAATTCAGTTCGAACCAGGTCAGGAAGACAGCTATCCCGCTACTACTACTTTCCTCCCACGCCCGTCCCCCTCCCCATTGGCTCTCGTGCAGTCGCGGGCATCAGTGTTCACAATGGGAGGTACTTCGCGGTTTTTTTCCCCCCTGCGAGAGAAATACTCCAACGGCATCCGGCCGATGACGCGAGCACACTGGCCCTTTTCAACGCCCCCAGCATCAAACACGCATGAAAGGCAGGTGACTGAACAATAAAACTATGATTTCCCCTCCTTCACACAAATAGTGCGCATCTTCCACGGAGGTCGGACTATGCCGCGCTTCCCTGACGATCCTTCGGGACGACAGCACCACAGAGAAATGAAACTTCTCCTAAAACAGGTCACAAAAAAGAGAAAAGAACGCCCTCACAGGCAACTGACTGAGCGAATTCCGCCGGAAGACAAAAAAGGTCGTCGGGGGAAAAAGAAAAGGAGTGGCTAACAACGAGGTCTCGAGGGATCACCTTACTTGTTGGCCATATCTCTCCCAGGTTGTGCACTACCCGACAGACAGTGAACCGAGTGCAAGTTTGAAAACGAAAAGTGAACATGTCGCCCTTTGTTACTATGAAAGGCAATCTTTTGGGGGCCGAGTGCCAAAGATGAAAACGAATGTGAAAATGTTGCCCTTTGACACCAAGATAGGCAGTTTCTCTCCCAGCAGAGCCACAACACGATGGCCTTGTTTCCAGCGGCAGTGCGTTTTATTTAGTGGAAAACGAGAGCTTCTCTAGAAGGAGCTTTTCACTGCAAAGAAGTCAGTGGGAGCATGCCGCGCGAGGTCTGGAACTGTCAAAACAGGGCAGCCCACATCTCCGGTGCACAGAACCACATAACTTCGCTCTACTACAACGCGGACTTGGGAAGCCCACCTTCCTAACGTTGCGGATGCCCATCCCCACTTCCTATCGACTACACGCCCATGCTGCGAAAACGCGAACCTTTCTGGAAAGGAAGGGAACAGCTCAGCAGCCAGCCTTACACCCGTCTTTAGTCGACCCACAGCGTACACACACACCCGCCTGAAAAACTAAAGTAATGCCGCATGCCCCTCACCTTTGCCGAACCTAGCTAACACACGCCTCAAAGATCCTCCGCTATACATTTCCGAATAGCAGGCACGGCACCAGCTTCGGCCTAAGTCGGAGAAAGCCGCATTCCTATGAGTGCGACTGAGCGTGCGCGTGTTCAGCCTATCACGTCTCATGATCTTTCAGCGTGTGGATTGGGTCGACTTTCCGACCGTACTTTGGTGAAAATGATACAAGCCAAAGTCTTAGCACCACGGGCTAAGGCAAGAGAGGAAATTAAACCGGAAATGGATTGAGGGCCTGAACCCCAACGCACCGTCGAGGAGGAGACGAATGGAGTTTCCGCTAGCCAAACAGAGTCCCGTGCACCGATCGAACCTGTGGAGAAAGTCTCGAAATCAATGACATTATTTTTCGCATGCTCTTCGCGCTACGAGCGAGACTCTGCGGGTGTTGTTGCGATATTCGGTGAGATATTTTCCCAGGGTTCTTGAAGTCCTACTGCGCCCGTTAAATCAGTTTGACACCCTATCTGCTCACACCCAGTGTATTATTTGGGCTCAAGCAGGGTCGTAAAAACTCAACAAGAAAGTAGGATTTGCCTCGCCTGGAATCGGCTTGTACACTCGAAAAGCTAGTGGACGACACAAATCCCGGGAAACCCGGGAAGAAACTACCAAAGTGTTGCTTAACTGGTGCCGGTAACGGACTGCAGCGCGAGAAAGAAACGCTGAAAAAGGCTGCTCTCTCGCAAGGAAGGATTCCAAGAAGATCCAAACCCTTTGTTTGAACTAAGCAGATTACTCCCCGTACATACCATTCCAAGCACGTTCTTGCAGCCTCCTCCACAACCATCCCCGCCTCAACTGTCACCCGGAGACTTAAAAACACCGGCTTCTTGAAAGAACACGAACCCTAGCCGAGAACAGTGCCAACGACCAACCCGCATCCGGTCTACCTCCCCCTCTTGTCGTTCAGTATCTGCGCAAAACCAAACTGGTTTGCCCTTGAATTCTTCTCGAAGAGAGTCCGTAAATGGTCCTTGTCAGCTTGCCGGCTGCTGGTCCATCTTTCTGTATCTCGGGTTGCCGGTCAGGTTGTTACCTTGACGGTCTTACCTGTGGGCATTCTCATCCCCCATTCCTTAGACAGCAGCTTCGAAGCTAGTTGTAAAAATTGACGTTCCAGAGCTTCTGAACATTGACTCGTTTTGACGTTGTTGGAGGTTCTAGCAGCCCTACTCGTAGTCAAACGGGGAGACAAAAAAGATCTCCCGAAAAGGATCTCCAAAGCGTACGTTCTTCCGAGCGTCCGCAGAAAAGGAACACAAGACCAATGAGTTCTAACCTTCGGCAGCATATCCGAATACACGAGAAGGTCGCGCCGCAGTTTATCCGGTCAATAGCGAGAGCGCACGTGATGTGGGGGGTCCCGAGATTTTGCTCCTCTCCTCTCGGTTGCTCCCTCATCCGCATAAGCGGAAGAGGTAGGATCCCAGGTGACGGAAGACGCGGGGTGGGGTACTTGTACGAGGCGTCACAGAGCCACCAGTACTGGCTGCTGTCTTAGCGAAAAATGCTGCTTCGACGTGTTTGGACGTTTTGCTTCAAAGGAAGGTCGCACGCTGGCATTCTACAGGCATTCCGGAGGGGGTTGAACCTTCCCCTTTCCGCGATGGTTACGGAGACTGTTCATCACAAGGGCTTTTCGCGTGCAACGTCGAGTATCGGGTGAGCCCCTCTAGACAAAGACTGGGGCCCGGGGAATGTCTCTTCCCCGAGAGTGCGCCTCTCCTGTGTTCAACACAGGGTACCGGGAACCATCACAGCAGGAACCGAACGCGCTATGACGGATTTGTAGTCATTATTCCTGGACCATATGTAGCGAAAAGATACGAAGAGCATTAAAGAATGCATTAGAGGGTCAAGCGTAGGTTATCCTCATCCTTCTTAATCGCCGTGGGTCGCGAGTAACATGGCTAGGTAAAGGGGAGACTACGCTGCGGCGCGGGCTTTTTACGTATTCGACGGCTGCTGGCTTCGAAGTTGAAGGAAAAAAAGAATACACAAGTTGTGTCACAAGCAAAGAAAGCGACGCCCGCAGGAGCCTGCGCGTGGCAACCGTTGGAAAGTGTTAAACAAACGGAACGGCCGTGCAGATGGTAACACGTAGGGAAGTTCCGCTTTTATGGTCTGCCTGCGCTTTGGTTCCTGGCGCTGGCGTAATCGCAGAGGGGACAGCCTTGATAACGGTACCCCGTCACCGGCAATGAGACTGCCATCGTGTTCATAGATCGTGTGTTGTTCCGCGCACGGGAACAACACGCCAACAAGATAATGTTTCCGTGTATTGAAAGGATGAACCACAAGCGTGGTGGGGACTCCAGTGTTGAGTACATACCATTTGCAAGCACATTCTTGCACTCCTCCCTTTCCTTCGTTTCGCAAAGAAATTGCCAACTACGGGCCACGACTGTGAGCTCTAACTTTGTAGTGTAGGACTCATCTTCATACAGTGGAATCTTCTCGAATCATCTTTTTAAAGAAGGATCCGAGTTTCAAAGTTCCTGGAGTTCAGCCTGGTCAAATAAAGAAAAAAGACGCGAAACCCGAAAGAGAGAAGGATGTCAGAAAAAGAATTGGCCTCCCCGTCCCGATGAACGAAACTCCTGGCCCCCAGCCCGCAAAACTGCGTGATTTTGCATGCTAGCAGAGGCCCGAAAAAAAAAAAAAAGAACCTCGCACCAAACACTCCGTTTTTTCTTTGTTGAATCTGGGTCGCCCCTTCCCCCTTTTCATCTGCATCTTGAAGTCTGGTTGGACCACAGGTACCTTTACCTGAAAACACGAAACTAAGATCTTCTTTTCTCCCCCTGAACAATCAGCATTCGCGCCTCTGTAGGTGCATCGTTTGATCATTTCAGGATCCTGACTAACTTGCCAACGACCACTAGATGCCCACACGAGTGAGTTCCCTTTTTACGGACCACAAAGCGCAAGGTGGAACAAATCTGAATGCAGAACTAGTTGCGCCTGCTGCGCCAAAGACCTTATAGCAGACTCGTGCATAGTAGTGGGTCGTGGCCTTCTCCTTGCCCCATCATCTTCCCTCCTTCCCCCCTGCGGAGTCACAGCGCAGCACACGCGCAAAGAAAAAATGGTAACCCAGAGACCTTTTTCGCCCGCTGTCAACAGGGAGAGGGGGGGCTGGAACGAGAGTTCTGCACCATCAGGTTCTGCATCCAAACCTCGGGTATCCCCCCCCCCCCTCGCTCAGCGCACTACTAGGCTCTCAAGCGCTGGGAGCTTTCCGTCCTCAGCGAACAGCGTTCAGATCTTCGGCGAAAGGCCGACACAACGCCCGCAACAAGCGGGTGCGACGCACGCAGGGAAGTCGGAAGCCTGAAGTATATATTCTTGCGCGTGTTCTCCTCCCCTTTGCTCTTTTTCTTTTCCCTCCAACCTCTCCGCCCCCCCTCCCTTGTTGCTTGCGTTTCGACGCATCCTCGCCATCCTTCGTAAGTTTCCTTTTTTTTTTTAGAAAAATATAATAAAGGCTGTTTAGCTCGCATACACTGTGCCAAGCCGGTCTACCTTACTGCCTGGCGCTGTCTATCACAGCGAATGAGAGCACGACTCGGTGCGTGTGAAGAGGTAGTCACGTGAGTGTTTAATGCAGGTTGTCGCGAAGAGTTATTTTAAATTCACATTCGAACCTGCGTGTGTTACGGTCTTATCGGGATCTTGCGGTTTCGGTGATCACCTGCGCCCAAACAAGCACCGATTCTGGCGAGCCTTTTGCTACGTGACTACGCTTCTGGTGCGCTTTTGTTGTGTGTTTACGGTCGGTCAGGAGGGGGTGAACCCTTGACTTCATGCACGGCTGAGGTGAGAAGCTGGCCACCACCCGCAGTGGTCGAGTTGCTCCTTCTTTGTCTGTTAGTTTTCTTCGGAGATCTGAGAACAGAATTTCCCTTCCGGGTGAAAATGTTGGTTTACCCCCAACACCCTCCCCCGCCGCTAACTAAGATTTTCCCCCGACGAAGACTTGATGCTAGCATCAAACATGCATGAGAGGCAGTGTTCTGCCTAAACACATTAGACTAAGTTTTCCCCCGGAAATCTTAGTGAGAGTTCCCATCCAGAAGACACCTTGCTCACCAGCGAAACCCGGGACGACGAACGAGGATCGCGCAACACCACTGGTTGATGAAAGAAAGCAGGGAGCCCTTCCTCCTCATGGCTTCCATTTAAGGAGTCTTGATGAAGTTCTGCCGGCGAGGAAGGGATCGGATTTTGAAAGGTTCATGGACGACCTTCGGCTGTGGTGGCGTAGTGTGCGGTCCGTGGGTATTGGGCTAAAACACTATCAAACGAATGGAAAGTGGTGTCGAACGACACTGGCTGCTCGTGCTGTTGTCGAACTCGCCAAACGATCACTCAGAGACCCTCAAAGTCCGAGGTTTTGAACCTTCGCTTTTTTACTAGACAACCGTTTGTGAGTGGTGAGTTCTTGCTCAGAAAGTTGAACACACCCGTCGTTTGGGGCTCCGCATGCTCTTTGTAAACACCTAGTATGGAAGAGCACGTGAATGATGAGGAGGACTGATTGTATGGTCACTACCCCAGGGAAAACAGAGAACGCACTTGAATCTTGGCTCCCGGAAAGAACAATCCGTGATGCCCGCGCCTCCTCTCAAGACGGACTCGAAGAAGACTTGCTGCTAGCATTAAATATGCACGAGAGGCAGTGTTCCGTCTAAACATTAAACTAAGGTTTTCCTCTCACCCAGCTTTCTGTTGTTTCTGTAGAAAACACAAACTACCCACGCATCAAATCTGCCTAGAGTGTGCACGCTTTCAGAGCTGCAGGCAGCTCAACCGCAGAAAAAAAAACCAGAAAAAAAAAAGAAAAACGTACGTCCAAAAACGCACAAAAATGAAAGAGTAAAGAAAGAACGCTTTGCGTCGCATAGCATTCGAACACATTTCCAAGTAAAGGACCCCTACAAACCCCCCGTGTTCATGCAACATGTCAGACCGTCTCGTGGCGGGGAAGCAGTCCCGGGCATGTACTACTTAACCGTAGCACCGTGCATCGGGAACGTCTTCGTGCCAAGCGAAAACATTCATGTTACATAGACACAGGGGATGGTGAGGTACCCAGCTTATCGACTAACCGAGGTTCATTTCCTTCCGCACGCGGAAGCGGTTCTTCCATTTGTTTCCTTGCGTACCCGAGGGCGCGTTCCTGACTATACACTATAGGAATCGATGGTCTTCGCCACGCGAGAATCAGACTTAGCAAAAGGCTCAAAGATAGTGATGCAAAGCCAATACTTTCGTTCCCCTCTAAGAAATGGTCAACCGGAGACCCTAAATCCCGGAATCTCAAGCGAACCTAAACATAAAAAATGGTCAACCGGAGACAGCAGAACACCGGCCTCTCGAAAACACTCTAAAACACGAACTAGTCAAAAATCGACAGCAAGCAGACTTCAAGACCCGCACCTACCGTGCATGCACCGCCCCCTACGCCAAGAAATGTGAACATCCTTTCTGGTGAATTACAAAACGAACCCGTTCTACGAAGGTCACTCGGAGACTTCGAAATCCCGGATTTGGATTCTCAAGCGAAATTTCACTCGAAAGAACGCTGGAAAAAGGGCGCCCTTCCTCCCCTACACTCGTACGTTGTGGACTGGAAGCGGGTGGGGAGAAACGCGGGAGGGAGGGTGTCTCTTTGCATGAGTCCGGCGGATTGACTTCTCCTTTGCTCTTGCCGTCGATAACGCGTGCACGAAAAAAAGAGGGAACGCATCCGCCGCCCCATCCCGCCCCTGCTGGGGCTGTTTCCGGACACCCTTCCACAAACCCGCGACCTTGAAAACGCGGCCTCCAGGGGCGCTCGTGGCAAACAAGCTTTGTACTCCCCCGCAACCGGGTTCGATCCGGCTGTAAGCTTGGGCATTTGAAGCACCTTCTGCCTATTGCGAGAGCAATGCGCCGTCCCTATCCTCCTGGGAAAGCAACCCTGCCAAAAGGAAGTCGGAGTGCCACGGAAACTGGGTTTGCAGCAGGGACAAGTGCGTCGCACTTCGATGAAAACTCCCGGATCCTCAACTGAAACGCGGTAGTGGCTGACCACGAACGACAAAGGTACACACCGGAACTCTTACCGTCGTGTGAGTACATGCTGTGTATACACATACATATACTCCTATTGCATAACGTCATCGGCAGGCTCTAAAAATCTGGAGTTTCATGCGAACTTTCACTCCAAACAGCACCGCCTGACTCACTACTTCGGGGACGCTGCTTCCCGATGAAGGAGGAGGAAGGGAAAGAATGATGACGTCCGGTGAATGCTTGCTTCCCCTAATCCCCCCTTGCCCCTCGTGTTCTCCCTGGCAATACTGACAATAAAAAATAAACTTAATTCTGCCCCCCCCCCCCAGTGCTGATGCTAAGGCCCCTAAACTCGGCATCGTTGTCAGCCGGACGGCAACGAGGGGTGGGTGGGTACCCCCCCCCCCCCTAAACACCAGGTAGGGGGGGGGGGGTACCCACCCCCACCCAGGGTTAGCAACTTCGTTTTGGGTCTCAGGCTTAGTATCAGCACTGCCCCCCCCCCCCAAACACATGAGGGGCAAGTAGCGCCTGAACACGAAACTAAGATTTTCCCCCCACCCATATCTGCCTAAACATTAAACTAAGTTTTTCCCCCCCAGGGCCTACAGTGATGCTAAGGTATCCTATTCTCCCCGTGACGGATTCGCCTGTGCTCTAGTAGCACGGGTGGTCCTGGCTGACAAACCAGACTCACACCGCTGTCCTGTCTGCAGACACTCAGGTTCCGCGCTGATGATGGTCCGCCTTGCTTAAAGGACCGAAACACGGCGCAGACGGGACCAGTGCGGTGTTGAGCACATACTCGTTCCAAGCACGTTCTTGCAATCCCCCCCCAGGGCCTACAGTGATGCTAAATTATTTCTTCCAGATGTGCAAGGAAAAGTGCTAGGATACGTGGTTTACGGAGGACGATGACGTAAGGGTGACGAGTAGTACGTACAGCAGGAGTACCATTAAAAGTACATACGTCCAGGCAAGCAAACAGTGCAAGTGTCTACCGCCGCCGGTGAGAAAGACCGCGGCGAAGCCAGTCGCAAAGCCAGCAGCAGTGAGCATGTCGCCGTGATCACGATGTCGTAAAATGGAAATTTGTGCAAGTTTAGGGAGACTCAGTTTTAGTGTCTTCTGCTTCGCGTATTCGTAAACGCGGTTTGGGTGGGCCTGGCCTCCACAGCTGCCCCAACAACGTATCCTCACGTATCGTAGCATCACTGCCGGGCCCCTCCCTCTTAAACTAAAGTTCTCCCCGCAGAGACCGTACAACTTCCGCTCCCCCCTGCTGAGGGCCGCCCCCCCTCACGCACTTAACTAAGATTTTCCCTCCGGCCCCGTGCCTCCTAGCCTACCCCTCATGTACCGGACACGCAACGTGGACGGAAATGTGAAGCTAACTAACGGTGCGTGTCGCTTGTGTACTGTACTGAAGCAAGCCGTATTCGGGCCCCGTGCTTGAACGGAAAGACCAGTGCGCTCGCGAGTGCTTGCCGGTACTTGATGGTCGAGTAATCAGAGGTAGGCACTGGTTGTTCCAAGTCGCTGATTTCGCTGCATTCGGCTTTAATGCGGCCACGTCCGGGAAGTGATTGCTCCGGTACTTCTGTTCAGGATCACTCACTCTCTTTTTCTTTCTCTCTCTCGGAAAAGTCAGCGTGATAAGCGATGACACTGAGAACACATGCAGGCGGGTGGGAAGAGGCCTGCGCCTGTCGTCCCTGGGGCGTCGCCTTCATGGCCTACCCGTAAACTTGTTTAAATGTGTTCTTTCTTTTCACTCTCTCTCTCGGAAGGGGAGATGTGGACTTGGATTCAGAAAGAAAGGCAGCGTCGAAGATTCTTGCACGATTCTTCTTGACTCTCACCGTCTTAAACGTCGGCTTTCCCCAAGACACCAGACACTTTAGAAGTAAAATGTCACCGGAGACTTCGAAGTCTTTTCTACACCCGAGGTACCGGTTTATTATAGGGTCCAGCAAACTTCACCAGATACAAAGAAGTGGAGCAGCCGCCAACCTCAACCTATACCGAACTTTCACGCTAGAAAGGCAAAACTATCGGCGTCTTGAGCTGTGACGCCCAACCAGTCTCAATCTCTACTGTCCATTCAAAGACAAAGGGAGAAGTACACACAGAGCAAAAACATTTTTATGCGAACGTTGTAACGGAAAAGAACCAGTCCGGAGGGCAGCCTCATCTGTGCTAGCCATAAAACGGAAGCCTTGCGCACTCAAGTAGAGGGTGGAAGCCTAAAGCCGATACATCACAGCGCCACCTGCCCCATCCCCTCATTTCTTCCCCCCCGCTTACGATTGTGCACAAATAAAATGGCGAAGAGTCGCACGACGCCGCACCATCCCGAAAGGTATCCCGCCTTAGTTGCTGGAGAGCGCCGAACCCAAGTGCACACTTTACGCAGCCTTTGGCTGTTATGTACGATACAACGCACATGAAAACGCTACAAACGTCGCTGCTTGATCCCACGACCCTGTGAGCATCATACGTTCCCCCCCCCCCTTCCCAGGGTTCTTCTCTTACTTTGTCATTTACGACGTTAACATCAAGTAGGCCAACCGAAGGCTGCCCTAAACGCAAAACTTTCATTTTGCCGCCCACCCACACGTAGAGTCCTGTGCCAAAGACGAAGAAGAAAAAGGCCGCCCTTACTGAGGACGGACCTGTGCCAAAAAAAAAATAAAAATAAAAAGAAACGCACACCGCCTTCGTTGGTGCAGAAGACTTTATGGTTTTAACCACCGTGCGCAGTACCCGCCAACCGCCCCGCGCCACCCAACTAACTTTGCCCTCATTTGGCCGTCTGCGTTTTGTTTGTACGTTGCAGCCTGGACGTTGCTTTCTCAAAAAAAAAAAAAATGAAGTTGGCGAAAACCCGCAGTCGCTAATCCTGCCCTGTTTGCCGTCTTGTTGCGTTTGTAGAAGATTTGACGGTTTGCACCGATACGCAAAAATTAATACTTTGCTACCGGATCTTCCCTCATATGCCACGGTTCCTACCCCGATTGCCGCCTTCGTTTTTTACGTTGAAGATCGGACGACTCGAAACGATATGCGAGCAAGCTTCCATCCCAAGAAAGTGGCAGAACCTACGGTCGCTATTCCCCCGTTTGCGTCTATATTGGACACGCCAAAAAGATTAATTTGTTTCCACCCAAGCTCCCCACGTGGCTACGGATGTCCCCGGACGCCAACGCGTCCGACGCGTAAGGGTGGAGATTCTCCGTCGGCTGCTCACTACTGCGTTAGGAGATGCTGACTGCAAGCTCCACCGGAATATAGAAGAAGAAGAAAAAGAAAAAGGCCGCACCTCAGCCACCTGGTCCAGGAACGTGACGGTCAACCACCGCTTGCAAAGCTTGAGTCGTTGCCCTGTTTGCTGTCCACGCTTCACTGTCAAGCTTCGACTTCAGCCGTTTGGCGAATCAAGCATCTACCGAAGGTAGCTATGGGTGCCGTCTGCCTCGTCTGCTGCGTAAGTTTGTAGAAAACTTAAAACAAGCGAACTTCAACTCTAAAACTCGATGGGTTGGACCGACAAGCGTTGGCACGGAAGAAGACGCGGTTTAACCGGATGATTCTACATCTTGTGAGGCCACGGTCCCGCCTCACAAGAGCGGCACCGGTGCATTTAAGTCGAACTTCGAGTGCGTGGGCCTATCCGAAGAAGGCCCATCACACTAGCGGCACCCGGTGCATGTCGGCCGAGTTTTGAGTGCACGCGGTGCGCCTCCTTCCTGTCGCTCGGGCCTCCGGGTACCTCTTTCTTTTGGTCGCCGGGCCCTGTGCCCTGTAGGTACGCCCAGGTTAGACGATTTGCGCTTCTTTTCGATAACGCACAGGCGCGGCACACCCACCGTGTTGGTTTCAGGAGTATTGTGTTCACCAAATAGGCGACGTACGTTATTCTACAGTTGCCAAACTGGTGTTCTTGTTTTCTCGCTGATTGAATTAAGATGTTCGTCCGCCCCCCTCTCTCTCTCTCTCTCGGCAAAGGTTTACAACGAGTATTCACTAAGTTGTTCTGGTGTACCACGTGCGTGAGGAGGCTGAGGAGCGCCAGGGAAAGGATCGGCTATCGGATGCGTACCGCAGCTCCCATCAACAAAAATGCTTGGCAAAAAATAGTATTGACAAAAAAGCCAGTCGTGTTGGCCCGAGGTGACCCGAGGGACTGTCACAACAGTGTAGAGGGTAGTGAACCCAGAGCTCACCCTTCATTGCATCATACAGAAGGTTTCAAACGTGGTTCGACCTCCCCGCTCCCCACTTTACACATGCGTAGATCTAATACTTCGTTGTCAAAAAAAGTGGCCCAGCTCCACCCCCGGGAGCAAACCGGCCGCCGTCTGCCATCTCCCGAGGAAGTTGTGCACGGGAATGTCTAGGCAGCAGAAAGGAAACCGCCGCAACGAACCGGGGGGCTTCCCTCTCCTCTCCAGCAACTCAAGAATACGAATTAAGAGGGACCCACTATTTACTCCAAAGAAGGAAAGCGACAGACCTGCTGCCGGCTCTTGTAGGAAGACCCTCGTGCCCGATAGAGCCAGAGCCCCGTGCCTGACACCTGGGTGAGCCGCCATTGACAGTCCGACCAAAGATTCTATGTCACACGACCATCAGCTAGATGGTAAAGGATCCAGCCCTCCAGCGAGTGCTAGCTGGTTCTGCCAAATGTGGCGGATGTCATGAGAAGCGTGTGCATGGAATCAAGCAAGAGCCTGGCAAAAGAGCGGGAACGTGGCTGATTTTCTATCTGCAAATGGGAGTAACCTGAACGGAGAACGGTGATGATGCCCACACGAGGAAGGAAAATAAACAAGCAAAAGTAAGCAAAATCGCAAGACATCAGAACGACGTGAGTTGACAAAACAGCCGTTTGCACATACGAGGGAAACTTGGTGTTCAGGTGAAGCCTAAATAGTGTACCGAAGTTCCCAAGCAATCATGACGCTCTTATGTGGCCAAAATGCGTCAATTGTGTACTTATTCGCTACGGTGTTCTTGCAACAGAAGACTTCATGCTATCGTACTCCGGTTTGGCCACACACCCGAACAGACACGTGGTGTAGAGCACAAAGCATTCCAAGCACGTTCTTACATACCCTCCTCCCCTCCCCCCATGCATGAAAGACCTTAAGATTTTCTCCCCATGACATTGGTCGCTCGAGTACCCACTGGGGACAGCAGCACTTTGTTCTTCCCGCCTCCTCCCTTAACCGTTGCCTTTTAACGGGGCCCGATCGTAAACCAGAAAGGAAAAAGTAAAAGTCTCCCCTATTTCAGTACTACCTGACCTTTCCGGGAATAGTTCAACTGATTAGGAGAGTTCCCCGACGTCTTCCTCTTTTTTGTTTGTATAAGCAAGTGCTTTGTAGGAAATGCTTGAGGAGACTGCCAGTTGCGATAGATCAAAGGAGGTAAATGTGCTGCAGCCCACACGAAACACAGGTAAATCTGGGTTTAGTGGCGGGCGTAAGCGTTCAACAAATAAGACCCACTTTGTAGTTGTATTGTTTTCTCCCCTCTAGCCTCCTTCGAAATGAGCACAAGGCAGTCCCTCGAGTATTTTCGTGGCTAGTAACTGCCTCCTTCGAGAGCATACTAGTTACAGCCTTAAGAAGTAAACGCTAGCGGCGGTTCGACCTCAACGCGTGCAGGTCAAAGCGCACGACAGTCACACAAACGATATGGACTGGGTCCAACTACAATGCAATTTTTCATTCATCATAGGTGTCACGGCAAGTTTTGGCAGCCGCTGCTTAACAAAATTTGACGTGGGCGGCTTTAGATTTACATCTGAATGACACCTCAACACAAAAACAAGTTGTCGACAACTTACAAGTAAAAGAATAAAACAAAACTACGCATTTCTTTCTTGCCGAAAGCATTCCTGCAGTTGACATCCAGAAGGCATCTTGCCATAATTTGAGCACGGGTCTCCGGATCGCCGTAGGGAGCATACGGGGTTTCAACACGGCCGAGGTCGACGTCGGCACGGTGATAATCATCGACGAGGAGCGGCCAGAAATGGAGCGGGGTGCGAGGGTATCTCTGTGCAA
This sequence comes from Diplonema papillatum, assembly GCA_030068145.1. Taxonomy (NCBI): domain Eukaryota; phylum Euglenozoa; class Diplonemea; order Diplonemida; family Diplonemidae; genus Diplonema; species Diplonema papillatum. Next base: position 77,433 of record JAPJBO010000319.1, read on the forward strand.
TGTCAACGACGGTGAATTTGTCTGAATGCCTCGCGGTTCTGCGCCTCACTCGCCGTGTCTGCTGAGCAGGGAACCAGAACGCCACACAATCGCGCCGCGCACAACAACGACCGGCAGACGGTTCTTCACAAGCAAGCGAAAAAAAGCCACCAGAAACGAAAATAGGCTATTTATCGCGCCTTGCCCTTTTTTGCCGGTAGTCCTTCAGCCGAGTTTGAGGTACAAGCTTCGCTTGCTGGGTGGATTTGTGGGCGTCTCTTGTTTGGTCCGCGCAGCTGCCGTCGCCTGTGCAAGGTCCCGCCCAAGTCTCTTGCAATCCGGGATGCATTGTATGGTTCCCGGCCGAGAGTGAGACGATGAGCAGCAATCAACAAAAGGAACGTATCCCGGGTACCGATCCTTCAGTTCGAGGATACAGCTTGGCGCACACAGTACGGCAGCTGGCAGCGCTCTTTGCGGACGACTGTGTCAACGAAAAAGGAAAAGCCGACGAGCATTCATCGCAAGCAGCACCATACAAAACAGGGTCTTCACTCTAAAAAAAGCAAAGCCATTCCGGTACAAGTTGAGAATCCCCCAGGCCACTCCAAAATTCGTTTTTAAATAAGGGCGTGCAAGTTTTTCTCTTTTTGAACAAGGACCTGCCGTTGTGCCGAGAATGTCGCGAAAAGGAGAAAATGCCCACGTGGCGGGGCACGAGCTAAACAGCTCTACGTGGCGGGGCAAGAGCTAAACAGCTCTACGTGGCAGGGCAAGAGCTAAACAGCTCTACGTGGTGGGGCAAGAGCTAAACAGCTCTACGTTCTGTCGTCTCTTGGTTCTCACCTTGCTGGCCCACGCCCGCCAGTGTAGTGGTACGGGTAGTTTCAGCTTGGTGTGAGTTTGATCAAAGTAACATCAAGGCAGCCCGTACAAAGACCAGCCACAGTCAACGCCGCGTGGGTGCGGGCTTTTGACATTAATCATCATGTTTCAAACCCCGATCGTGCGTAACCTGGAACACGCACCTAGAGGGTGTCGGTGGTACAAAACAAAGGTGCACTGGCCCGCATCCATCCGGCAATCAGCTCGTATCGGGGAGGTGACACCTGGACAAGGTGTTCTGCTTTCCCGGGTAGTTTGAACTTGATATGCAGCAACAATCTGTGACGATAGACAACAAGTCGCGACAGACTACCTCTTTGCACGTGTCGTGTCATGCTTCGGTCGCTTCTTGCCCCGCGTTCTGTTTGTCGCCGGTGCGCGCTTCACGTGCGCTGTGGTGTCTGACGCGGCCCGAGGAAACACCAGATGTAGCAGTGGAGACTGGCACCTACCGAAGAGGTGTCCCCCGCACTCCAGCTCGTTTCTCGGCACTTCTCAACAGATCTGCTGCCAAAAAAGCGAACCTCAAGCCACTTTAAAAAGCTTGCACCGACCTTGGGAAACAGAAAGAAAAAAATGAACCGAACGAAGAAACACGAAGGGCCTGTCTCTGCATCGCAACCGAACCGTTCTTCGGTTTCTTTAACCCTATCACTTTCTTCTTTTTTTTCCTGCTTTGAAAAGGGGGGGGGGGGGGGGGGCGGTGCTGATACTAAGCCTGAGACCCAAAACGAAGTTGCTAACCCTGGGGGGGGGGGGGTACCCCCCCCCCCCCCCCCCCCTGGTGCAACCCACTGTGGACCTACTGTGGGACCCACCTTAGCTAAATTCTTTAAGGTGAAATGGTGGAAAAAGTGGGTCAAAATCTTTTTTCGGCGACTGCGAGTTCTGCGACAGCGGTGCGACGGGGACCCTGTGGCATTACTACTGGCAATGTCCGGGCCCAGGTTGTAGATGGAACGAGCTGCGATCCCGGTTTTGCATTGCTGAGGCGATGGTCCGGGACATGCCCCAGTGCTTGTGCATTAGAGGGATACCCCCCTACGGGACCCCTCCTGACCTCCTGGAGAAGATCCAGAGGCTGATCGGTACGATCTCAATCGAGATGGCGCAGGCGCAGCGGAGCCTTGCGGCAACACGCCCTTGGGAACTCGCCTCAGGTGCGTCGACGAAATACGACGTACACTTAGCAACGGACAGTCGTAAGTTGCTAACGACCAACATCGGAACCCGCTTCGCAGCGACGTTGGTCTTCTGGCTGCGGAGTCTATCATGGGTCAGCTCCAACCCTCTCCCGACGACAGGCGTGGAACTCGCGCTTGATTTTGAGGCATTTACGCGTTCGAAGCTCCCAGGGAGAACCTTCGCCGAGAAGGGGCTGCAAATTGGGTACCTTATGCGAGCTATCAACGACCTGTGCTGCGCCGACTCAGGAGTCGCCTCCTTCCCTGGGAAGTGGCGGCAGGGGGTCTGTTCCCTCCGCTGTTTTGGTGCGCCGGCTATGCCGGGTTGTACCCACCGCCCACGCTTTGCGGCTGGACGGAAGACCGAGTGGATGTTGGGCAAGCTGGAAACAATTTGCGCCCGTAACAGCTGGAACGATGCCGTGCCTGAATATCCGCACGACGTACCCTATGTTCAGTGGGAGTTGAGATTCTCTGTCAAGATGCTAGCCGCCGCCATAGGGCGGGCTATTGCCAAAAGGAGGAGAGCCCGCGAAACAACGTGCCAACACACGCCTGCCAGGCGGTCTCGTCCGCCAGTCAGAACGCCCCCGGCTGCGCCACCATCGGTGCAACAATCATCTTTGACAGGGCCACGGCTCGCTCCGCGCCCACGGCGCAACGACTTGCGCCCGCCGTAGTAGTACGGGATAGTAGTGGGGCGACCGGATACTCCTCGGAGAGATGGTCCCTGCACTCTAACTCGTCTCTCTCTCTCTCTCTCTTTTTTTTTTCGAGTGCTTTTTTGGGAGGATTTGGGCCAAAAAAAATTTTTTTTTCTTGGTCGCTGCTGAGGAAACCACCTTAGAGCGGTCACCACCCTGCTGCACACAGGCCCTGCAGGAGGGGGGGGGGGTGTTTAGGGGGGGGGGGGTACCCACCCACCCCTCGTTGCCGTCCGGCTGACAACGATGCCGAGTTTAGGGGCCTTAGCATCAGCACTGGGGGGGGGGGGTCGAATAATAACAGTTTTTTGACGCGTCTGGTATGTCTAAAAATGCTGCCACCATTTGATCCTGCTACTGTTCGGCTCCTGGAATAATTCGACACATCGAATAATAACACAGGTGTTACTATTCGACCCCCCCCCCCTTTATGACATACACGAGGCTGCTCGGAAAGAGTGAAGTTGGCGATAATCAGGACTGCCAAACAAAAACAACACAGACTAAGGAGCCGTTTCCAGGATCGGAAAGATGGAGTCTTCGTTCGTGGCGCGATCGTCAGCTCGTTTGCGTTAACCTCCTTCCAACACACGCTGTCAGCATTTTCTTCCACGACTTTTAATAAAATTTATTGGCTGAAAAAAAGAAAGCAACGAGAAACACAGTAAATGTACTCACTCGACGCTGGTCTCAGTTTCACGGTTTCAGCTCCTTCTGTCCACGCGCCGCTTTAGAATCCACACCACAGGTCACTGGTAGACCCTAAACCTGGGGGGGGCGAACTAGCACTCACGTACCATTCGACGCCTAGCTTCAACGACGGCAATTGGGAGACTCGTGAGTGCTGGTTCGTTAAGTTGATCGTCGATGAAAGAGTACACGCAGAAGTGTTGGCGCGCCTGGCGCCCTTGGTCTGTCAACCTCAGAAGGAAATGATGCACCAGAAGAATCGAACAACGTGAATCACATCATCAAAAGCAAACAAACGCCGCCCTGTCGAAGAAATCCAACTCCTTCGTTGGCGGGCCAATGTGACACTCGCTGTCGTAAAGAAAAAAGTCTTCAAACAACGCACGCACACCAAACAACATTCGAACAACACCAAAAAAAAAAAAATACCCCCCCCCCCCAGCAGAAAGAAAACAAGAAGCTGATGACGTGATTTTTGTCCTTGTCCTTCCGCCTCCCCACCCCGCGGATCTACTCTCCGTCTAACTTCATTCTCAATCAACCCTAACGGGCAAAACACACAAACGCAGCACGGAGAGCACGGTCCCCTATGAAAGGAGGATTCCCTCTTTGCGGATCACACCTCTCGAGGTGCAGCTCACGAACGGAATGGTTGCGGGGAAGAGAACCTCCGGTTCCAACACCACGTATTTTCCATACGGAGGACAGTGCTTGTCATGACGATATTCCTTGAAACATCGCACCCGATTCTTCGGTCATTGCACACAGGTTTTGGCTTGGGTAATCGAGTTCGCCACGGCATCCGGGAAAGGGAAAGAAGAACATTTTCAGTCCCAGAAGACCAGCTTCAACCACCCGAATTCTCCTGTTGTAGGCTCGGGTAGTGTGCCCATCCTGCCAATGCGCGTTGCTTCAGTAACCAAGCTCGAGAGCCCCAGGCAAGACCCGTCACGAAGGCACGAATAACACCACGCGACAACTACACAAGTACTTTGCCACGTGGCTGCTATCATCCGTATGACGAGTACGTAGTGCATCACCGCCACTAGCAAAGTAGATGCACCCGTCTTTGTTTTTTTTGGTAGGAAAAGAAACTTGTTGTCTTTGAAGACTAATAATAATCCGAACGACAGGTTTGCCGCTCCAATCCGTCCAGAGAAACAAAGTAGCTTGCTTGCGGTGGACAAGAGTGACAGACACAAGCATAGGAGTGAGGGTTTTATTATCGTCCTGAATGCAGGAAATACTCGAAGGCCGCCGACAGTTGCAAACAACGATACACTGCCGAACCCCCACACAGACCGTCAAAATGCCGCGCGCAAGGATTGGTTCGAGTGTTCCCCCCCCTCCGTGGCAATAAACACTGGGAACTTTTGCGTACGTGAACCACCACGTGGATCAACATGCACTACTCAGTGCAACGACTCAGTTGCACTGTGCCGTTGCAAATAAGCACCGGCGGCGCTTCCGAGTATTTTGTGCCGCGTGTTAGTGCTGATAAACTCCTCTCTCGACAAACAGTACAGCTGGCCTCTTACGACTGCGAGCCAGCCCATGGCCAGGGGACGGGGTGGATGCACCTGTGACGTACTGACAACAACGGCAGATAGCTCGATACAAACCAAAGGAATGGACTGGTTAGGATGTCCGCCGAAATCCGGTACTGAAGCGTCGTTGCTCGACTGGAACGGCCGCGGAAGTCCAACGTGTTTCCACTCAACCGCCCGCGGGTGAATCGTTTGGCTCGGTAGTTATTCATTCCGTAGGGACCGTTGATCAGGCACTGCGTTCAACGAAAAACAACTCTCTCTTCCCACATCATCATCATTAGTTTTGTATCAGCCGCGGTTGTGCGAGTGACGAGCTCTTTTTTTTTTTTTTTTTTGCACGCCACACAAAGGTGCACGACGAAAGGTAGCGCTCCTCCCACTTTGCTACGAACGCGCAAGCTATCTTTCTGTCATCTAACCATCCTCATTTTTTGCACCCGCCCCCGCACTCCACTTTTCCGACCCTTTCTTCCCTATCTCCATTGCCCGCACAGCTTCCCCCGTTGAACCAACACAAGTCTTTTTCTTTCATTCTTTGCAGTTCCTTTGTCGCTTTTCTTCCCTCGTTTCGGAAAAAAAAAAAAAAAGAGAAAGACCCCAGCGACAAATATGCACGGGGGAAAAACTTAAAGACCTGCCCGTTTCCTGCGTTTTGGCTCCCATGTGCAGCTGAGGCGGGAAGCAGTTCTCTCCATCGAATATCAATGGCAGCACGGAGAAGGCGAGATGTATGCCCGCCACTCAGACACGAGGATCAGCCTCAGTTCCTCATCGTCGCCTGCTTTGTGGGCCACTACATAAGCCTGGGGTTGCTGTGAACTCGCATCCAGCTTGAGAACAGATCGAGCATGCGAGAAGTAACGGAGGAGAAAAACGTACGTGCGCTCTAAAGACCGGCGCGGGGCGAGACTGGCGGCAACAGTTAAAGTTCGGGAAACAGTAAAGTTCGGGCGAAGCTAAGTTCTCGTGGAGCTGAGTTCTGGTGAAGCAAAGTTCTGGTGAAGCTAAGTTCTGGTGTTCGGGCGATGCTAAAAGTGAAGCGAAGTTCGAGTGATCATCAGATGCTACGTTTGGCCAGTGAGAAAGTCCGGCGCCATACCCGGGGGGAAGACCCCCCCGGACTCCGTTTTCCCAATGCACCCGGGGTAGCCCAAAAACCGCGAAAGATTGAGAAACTCCGCAAAAAACGCATCAGCCGAAACCCAACAAACCCCGAAAACCATTTTCGACCGGAAAAGTGTCTTCGGCAGGGCTCGAACCCGGGCCTACCGGCCTGAAGAGGCTATTCACATTGCATGTTCATAGGACCTCCAGTCTCGAAAAATAGCGAGTTGTATCGATGCATTGCGGATGCGAACGACTCGATCACGCGAAGCCAGCCCTCGTTCTTCTTGCAATGCGCCTTAGAACCGGGGTCGTCGCGAGCTTACGTTCACGTAAAGCTTCAAGTATTGGTTGCCTTGTCGCCCGCAGCTTTCCAGCGATGTGGGGCTGTGCACCCGCCGGTTAACATTGAGAGCAGTAAGTGCAGGTGGCCTGAAGGCAGGCGAGCGCTACCCACCGGGTTGCATCAACGAGCGAAAGGACAGTTTCCAGTGTTTTGGCGGACAGTAAGGAGGATGCGCAAAATGACTTGACTCGTACCCGTTCAACCGTCCTCCTCCCGTCTCTGCAGGTTACGTGCACACACAAAAGGACAACGACCACGCTCTTCATGAGGCGATGATTGCTGGAGCTGTTGCCGTAGAGTATGCAGATCACCCTTTCTGCCTGCACGGTGCCACCAGGACTAGCCCCAGGTCCACACACACACACATTACACAAGGCTTGGCGACAAATGATTCGCGTCGATTCCCCGTGCGAGCGAGTTCCGGAACTGGACTCAAACCGACGTTGACGGGTGCTTGCACCAGGAGCTAGTCACGCAAATTCATTGCACAGACTCCAAGCCGACTGGTGATACACACTTCGAGCCACGAACTTCAACACACATACACCTCATGTGACAACTTCCTCACGTCATTCAACTTGTGCCAATCGCCAGTACCGGTGCTACTAGTAGGCTCTCACAAGTCTACTACCCTGACGGTAGACGGCAGTTCGACAGTAGTGTGACGGAGGCGGCTGGCCGATAGAGCGCTTACCTTACAGCTTGATGTCCTTCGTTCCTGTCATCGTTTTATGTTTTTCCTTTGCTCCATTGGCGCGTTTGATGACAAGCAAAGGTACCTACCACCACCAGGTTGCTGCCACGGCTTCCTGTGAATGCCTGCCTTGGTCTTCTCCATTGTTACTAGTAAGCACGAAGCCAACAGATATCCTTCTGTGCTTGGACTGGGAAAGGACTTCAGAAATAAGCTCCATCCGGAGCCCTGGATAATACCAATCACCCCCACAGTGCCGCGAAGCGAGAAAGCATGTGCATCAACGCGCGGATGTCCACGGGCATGCTCGGGGCCCAGAGTGTGGCGTCGAAAGAGGCGCACCACTGGCACCGGCCCCAGCCGGACTCGATTTCCTTGGCGAGCGCTCCCCCGCCCTTGGCGCAGCAGGAAGCCCTTCTGCGCCAGCTCACGCTGCGCAATAAAGTGCACGCCATTTTCGACGCGAGAGGCGTCGCTGAAACGCTCTACGCAGGCCGGCACCAGACCCTGTCAAACACGGTAATCGCTACGACACTGGTGGCGATTCTGGTCTCGGTAGTCCTCCTCATATTAGATGGCATGCCTCGGTACAGTGTCCCGGACGAACCAGTCATGGTGTTGGAAACGATCTGCGTAGGATGGTTCACGTTGGAGCTGACTGTGAGGATGGTGACCGTGCAAGATAAACTGTCGTTTTGGAAAGAGCTTCTAAACTGGATAGACGTGATCGCAATTCTTCCGTATTACATCGACTTGATCATCATACTGTCGACAGAGCGCGGACGGGGCGGCTCACCAAACGGATACCTCGTGCTCCGGGTGGTCAGGCTGGCTAGGATCTTTCGGTTATTCAAATTGACGAAGTACAACTCGGACTTGCAGCTTGTGGGCATCGCAATGTCTAACAGCACAGATGCGCTGTCGCTGCTGCTGTTTATGACGACGATAGCAGGGGTGCTCGTTGCGTCGGGCGTGTTCTTTGCGGAGCAGGTGGCGGCCACCTGGGATCCGCGCCGCGAAGAGTGGGTCCGCAAGCCGGAATACGGCGGCACGCACGAGTTTCAATCTATCCCGCACGCCTTCTGGTTCGCCCTTGCTACCGTCTCGTCCGTTGGGTACGGCGACATGGTCCCCGTCTCCCCCGTAGTATGCACACCCACCCTCAGGCTATCTAGGAAGGAAACATTAGAATCGATTCATTTCCGTTTCTTTATTTTCCACCTGTTCCTTTCCATCCGGGGTCACCTCGGTTCATGCCAGGAAGAAAGACACCGAGCAACCTACCCAATCCACTCCGAGGGTACGTACATCAACCAAACCTCCCACACGAGATTCGTCTTTTTTTGAGCTACCCCATCCAACCGATGCATACTACTAGAACCGTGGTTTGCTCCCCTCCCTCGAACTACTATTAGTTCAGTACTTCAAGGCGCAAACGAACTACTGCAGGGGTACTGCATCGCCTCGGCCGCGGTTTTGGTTGGCACCGTCATCGTCGCATTTCCCGTCATTATTTTGAGCTCGAATTTTGTGCAGGCGCGCGATGTGCACAGGTATCCTTTTCGCTGGGCGCAACGGGTTCTCTTCACACAGAAAGAGGAGACTTTAAAATCCCGGGTTCTCGAAGTGAACTTACACTCTAAATAACCATGTGTACCTTCCTGTCCACGGCAGCTGCGTGATGAAGGACGGGGGAAGTCAGTCGTTCCCGTTCGACCCACGGTTGGTCCCCAGCAGTGCCGCGTCACGTTATTCAACGGAAGGCTGTCGTTTTCTCCGACAACAACAGCCACCGCCAACGAATTCCGTCCTCCGCACAGGATGGAGTCCTGCCTCAGAAGCTGGAGTTAAAGCTGAAGTTAAAGCGGGTGTCACGCCCTCTTTTCGGGTGTGGATTTCCACGTGTTTTTGGTAGCACACCCGTTTTCGGGTGTGACTCCGGCACACCCTCCAGCTTCTCAGGCTGGACCTCACTGTGTAGTTGGACGGGGGGAAGGTGGGCAACGGCGCGGCCTCTCCCACACACAAATCGGAGCGCCCGCTGAAGATTTCTCGTCTTCGTTGATGCAAAACCCGTGGGGGCTCGCGATTTTGAATGTTGTTACCCAACCGGCAGGCGGATGCTGAAGAATGCCGGAAGAGAAGCGTCGGCGGTGTCTGCATCCCACCGTCGCGACGGACCCGAAAGCGTGGCTGCCGACTTCCCCATGTTCCCAACAGCGCCGTTACCGCACGTGTCGACCGAGCGCTCGCTTGCAAGCATGAAGAAGTCAGCCCGCAATCTCTCCCAACGGCGCTGCCCGCAGCAGCTAGGAGACGTGCTCAAGCGGCTCGACCGCATCACCAACTCCCTCTCGGATTTGAAGAAAACGGACATGTTCAGAAGCCGAAACGTGTGTCCTCAACCGTCGCCACTTCCTTTGGATCTCTCAGAGTGCCCGAAGCCTCGAGATTCAGCAGTTGTACGATAGCGGCGTTTGAACAGGGAGGAAGGCGGTTGTCATACCGACTCCACGGCCAAGTGCCTGCGCCCGACCAGATCGACGATAGACGAGCTGAAGAGGCGAAATGACAACATCACATCACGTGCGAAGAGGTAACCGCGGTGCCGGCGATGCAGATTGTAGCCACAGATTCTTCAAACGACCACATCCAGCAACGGTCGTTCCGCGCGGTATAATCGACCAATCCTTGAGAACGCACGGTTGTCGTTCCCGAATTTGCAGCGACCTTCTTGCCGACCACGACCGTTGAAACCGAGCATTCCCGAGGCATGAATCCACGCCGCGACTTGTTCATTCATTGCCCGGAGCACGCTCAATACGGAAGCGACTTGCGTCCGTTAGAAAGAAGGCCCCTGCACTTTTATGCGCGTCTCTCGGTCTCCTCACACCTGAGGACCCGCCGAGCATCGGACAGTGACCTATCGAAATGCAAAGTACCAGCCGAGTGTACGTATGCTGCGAGACACAGACAGGGCGAACCCTCTTCTGGAAGCCCGCGGCTGGCTTTCTCCGCGCACCGACAACACGAACACGAGACTTTTTCAAGTTGAGGCTTGTTTGTTCCGGGTGCGCTACCGCCGCCGGCCTTCGTTCCCCCCGACACATTAAGTCCAATGAGTAAACGGTGACACTACCGCGAAATATCTTAGCTTCGACATTCATCCACAGGAACCTTCATCATTCATTGGAAAATGCGACTTTGGACCCTGCCCGAGCAGAAGAAATGTCAGAGATCTAAAGGGCCAAGAAGACTGATACGACTGTAACGAACAAGATCCAACTGGCTAATTAAGCCACAGCATTTCGCTTCATCACAGCGGTGGCGAGTGGAATGGACTTCTGCCAGTGCCGGTTGCGCCGGGGTACGCAGACCGCAGTCAGAAATGAAGGGGACAAAGGTACTGGCCGCAAGACTGCTAACATTGCACTGAATGATGCCCGAGGCAGTGAACACAGTGTAGCTACCAGGCGGCTACCAGACCGAAGCGCTTCTCATTTCTCGGTTTGGGTATGGCACGCGGAATACCACGCGGAAATAAGCTCGACGTCGTCTCAAGCTCGATGCATTGCGTTTCTCTCTCGCAGAGCCACTCGAAACCGTAGTCCGAAAGGGGGAGAAAAGAAAAAAGAAAAGAAGAATATCGCCGAACATGGGCAGAGGCGGCCGGTCATACGACGCCAAGGAGGCTCTGGAGCAGCTCTCGAAAGGAGCGAACATGCCGAAGGGAATCGGCAAGGGCATGGGACTGGCCATGGGCGGCCTGTTGCTAGCTGGTGCCGCGTACAACGCGTTGTACACGGTCCAAGGTGGGTTCCGTGCGATCAAGTTCAACATGATCACAGGACTCGACCCCCTGACGTACGGGCCGGGAACGCACTTCAAAGTACCCCTGTTGGAGAGCCCAATCATCTTCGATGTCCGGCAGCAGCCGATTTCGATTCAGTCCAGCCAGGGCTCGCGTGACTTGCAAGTCGTCAACACGACGATTCGTATCCTGTTCAAATCGAACGAGAACAACCTGCAGAAGCTCTACAGGCAGATCGGACCGAACTACCAAGACGTCATCCTCCCGAGCATCGCGAACGAGGTCCTCAAGTCTGTCATCGTATGCTCTTTGAACACGCCCGCTTTCCTCCCTGTTGTCTCTGTTGTTGTATCCTACCAGGTACGAGGCCGGTTTTGGTGGATTGCTCCGGAATGGTTGCGGGACTTGGACGACCCCTGCTTCTTGTGATAGGCCTGATTCTCAGGACTCGCGTACTCCTTCCGGGTTGCTTGCAGTGAAGCAGCTGCAGTTGGCCGAGCTATGCAGATTTGATGTGGAATCGAGCTTGTGCCATCAGTTTCACAACATCCATGTGTTACTGTCGCCTTGCTTCTCCGGACCCGAAGACGACCCTTGTACAGGGTAGAATCATCTTTCTCTAAGTGAAAATCAGAAGAAAGAGAAGCGTAGCTTAACCACAGAAAAGAACTCTACGTATCGACTCGGTTGCCTCAAGTTCGCCAAGCTAGCCCCTTCGATAAGTTTTGCCCCGGATTAATGGGGTATTGTGCCTGTGAAATACACAGGGTAGGGTAGGCGAAGGTCCTTTACTATGGGATAAGCGTGGGAAGTCAACCACGTGCAGCCACTACAATTCATTTAGAGTGAGTTCGCTTGAACGCCGGTCGTTTTAAAACGGAACAAAAAATCACAGGCGCAGTACAACGCATCTGAGCTCATCACAAAGCGGCCGGAAGTGAGTCGTGCCATCACCAACCAGCTCAGCATTCGTGCGATGGACTTCTTCATTGACATCATGGACGTCTCCATCGTATGCATATCTTTCTCTGGCCCCCGTATTTCCAGCGTAAAAGGGAACACCCCAAAAAGGTTCATGACGGAGTGACAAGGTTAACGCCTCAACCACTGCCAAATGGCCGGCTAAACACACCGAATTCGGAAAGGCTGACTGGCAGCAGAGCCGGAGAGCACCGGTTTTAGGTTGTGTTTAAGGGCTCCCGAAACGTTGAATGTTGAATTAGCACACGGAGGCTACCGGTCATGTACACGGTCTTCTTCAGGATATCGCAAACCTTTATGCCTCATGGCTCGTCTCAAGCTCCAGCTTCACAGAGACTGAACCACAGTGGTGGTCTCTTTTTGTGTTCAACGAGGACAACTCTGTTGTCATGCCGAAAGGACTGTAGAAAGCGTTTGAATACTACCGTAATTGGATTAATGTTGAACCGGGTAAAACCTGGGACACCCCCCAAAGTGGGGCTGGGTGTCCCGGGTTTTACCCGGTTCGGCATTTTTTCGGAGTTTGCGACTTTGCGTACATTGCAGAATATCGCAACCCTTGTGCTTGCCCGCGCCTTGGGGTGCTCAATACCCAGCTCGACCCCTAGATGCCGCTGTCATAGGAGGCTGCAGGACCACCACTGGTGCAGTCACGCAGGTGAGTGACTACCTGGGAGACCCCCCGGGTGTCCCCGTCTGTCATTTACCCGTTCCAGCTTTAGTCCAGTTCAATATTATCCAATTACGGTATCTAAACATGTTGATGCGTACAGAGAAGGAGAAGTGCACCTGATAGTTGGACATGCCCCCGGACGATGGCCGATCCGTCGTTGCTCAGCGAACTTACTTAAACTAAACGCTAAACCCCCTTAACTTTAAAAACCATGCTCTCGCAGGTTCAAATGAACTTCGGCAAAGAGTACACTGCAGCCGTCGAGTCGAAGCAGATCGCACAGCAGATGGCTGAACGGGCAAAGTTCATGGTCGAGCAAGCGGAGCAAGAAAAGAAGGGTGTCACCATCTTGGCGGAAGGTGAAGCCGAAAGCGCAAGGCTGATCGGACAGGCTGTCAAGCAGAACCAATGTATGCTGCACGCCCTTACCCTGTAGTGTCACAAGTGAATGACAAGCTGACTTGACTATCCCACTCGATTGGGTGAGCACACACGATTGGGTGAGCACACAAACGCAATCCGCCTAACTGGAGACAACTAGCGCAACCATAGAACACGTGTCAACAGAGAGAAACACCACACAGCGTTCCTTGACCTGAGAAGAATGGAAGCAGCGAAGGAAATCGCCACCACCCTAGCCCGATCCCCGAACAAGGTGATGCTCGACTCCGACAGCCTTCTCGTCAACCTGAAGGTATGCCTTTTGCACCAACGACATTTGCACTCGAGAAAGTAGCACTTCGTGATCGGTTTACCCCTCAAAGAGGTGGCAAGGTTCCCACGGCGGTCACGTTCCGCACAAAATACTCGACGTACCTGCTTTGACTCCGAATGGAAGGGAGGAAATATAGAGGTCTGGCAGCATCGTCGAGCATTTCCTTCCAAGCTAGGGCTATGTAAAACGAATACGTGACACGACACACACCACACAACACAGCCCACGCCGATCCCGAAGTGATAAGGTGGCTTGGCGCAAGCGGGTCGGTTTGATGGCGTTACAAGCGCCTCCGCCCACAAGCGTCTCTGAAACCTCGTGCACCCATCTACTTTGCCGCAGCAGTCAATGCTCCCATTGGGTCGCTCGCTACCCACGGCGTGGGCTCAGTTTGCTGACTGAGCAAAAAAGAAAAGAAGCAGCACAGCAGGCCCGTGCTAAGGGAGAAACGCAGGTTGCGCAACTCAACCGGCCGGCCGCCCCGCTTGTGCTTTCGCCAACCAGGCACAGAAATGAGCGCAGGGCAGGATCACCAAAGATCCCGCTCGGAACAGAAGCGCGCTGAACCACAGTCCTTCGTCTTGCCCGTCCGCGTCCCCTACTCGTCTCAAGGGATCTCGCGGGACAGCACCCAGCACTCGTGCGTTCATGTGTCCGACCGTCAAGCCGGGGTGGCACACCGTACTCTTGTGTCGTGCACAAGGTGCCTTTATCTGCACTGTGGTCGCAACTGTTTACGACTGCGTGTTCTACTTGACGAGGAGCCCTCCAAACACTTTTCTTCTTTTTCCTTGCATCCGGTCTCTTTCTCCTTGCTCCTACGGGGGTGGTCCTAGCAGCAACAGGGGACTCCGCAGGTTTTGCTCGCGCCTGTTGGTGCGTGAACGTTGCGGCAGAAGCAACCCTGTTCACCCTCCCCGTGGCATGTTCCACATTGTCCAGAAGATACCAAGGTGCGTGAGAAACTCCCGAAGATACCGTCGGCAAAAGGCACGAAAAAGGGAGGCTGTGCGCAAAGCGTTGCCTTGGCAACAACAAGCCTTCTTTGTATCGCACTCGCGGCTCGACCATAGACCTTCGTCGTGGTTGAACGATGTTCTTGCATGCCTGACGAAGTGGCGTTGTCCGTGAGCATTCGAGCACGTGTTGCGCCCCAGCGTGTGGACATTTCTTCCCCGCCCCACATTATGGGGCAAGCTCCGAGGTCTTGCCATCTCTGCACTCCGTAGCTTGGCGGTATCCGCGTTCACGTGTCGGGGACCTGATCACCACAAGTCACCGAACCCACCAAAATTAAAAGCCCGGACACACGGTATGAGGAGTGCGCTTTCAAAGAATACCTCCTTGAAGCTCTCGTTTCCGTTGTTCTTTGTGCGCGGTGTTGATTCTTGTTATTTCTCCCACCCCCCCCCCCCCTGTTGCTTTTTGCTTCTTTCTTTTTCTTTTGCTTCTGCCTTCTTTCGGCATGGTTTCTGGTGAAACCCTGGCCGCTTTCAATACCTGGCTTTCAACTTTGGAATCAATCCGCGTCGCCTCTGCTGAGATCGGCTTATGTAGGCGACCGCAATGTCCCTTTCTTTTTTACTCGATCAGCCCACGTAGGAAAAAACGTCAACATTTTCTGTCCAGCACCCAACTTCCCTTGTTTGCTGATCGCTTGGGCAGCTGGAGAAGGGCGCTGGAGAGGCCATATGGCCACCTCTCCTTGCGTGTTGCGGAGATTCTTCCCGCGTCGGTTTAGCTCCAGGTGGAAACGCAGAAGTCGACGAAAAAACTTGGCTGCCGAAGATCAAAGCGTCAGCGCAGGTGAGCAAGAATGTTCAAGCTCAGAAGTTTTTGCACTGCCCGCGTGAGGGATGGCACGTCCACGGAATTTGGGATCGGAAAGGAAGCGCTGTGTAGCAGAAAGCCGTCCAGCAGGCTGACAGGCTGATGCGGCTTTCATGCCCTCAACCAGCACGAACCCGTGCAGATCGTGCGCATTCGGTGCTTCCGGTTTCCCACGTGCGCTGCTTGGAGCGTACGCTCCCTCTTAGTTCGAGAACAAGGGCGATCTCAAGGGGCACCGGCGGTGAGGGAAACCGCGCCTACTTTCCACCACTGACAACTGGACTGACGAACTGTTGGGTTAGACGCAGTGTCATGGCCTTTACATTGCACCAATTCCCTCTAATAACGTGAAGAATGGCGGCTGTGCTGCCGGCATTCTCGCATCCCGGCCAGCTCGCAGCCCGCTGCTTTCTTCAAAGAGATTAGCGCCCAGAGTCCGTTGCGTCGCGTTTGGCTTCCGGGTGGGTAGAGGAACGTATCGAGCAGACTCAGGGCCAAAACAACGAAGCCACAGCGTGCGCACCGGGGGGGGGGGGGTGGGGGAAGAAGTTAGTTAACGTCTTGTCTCTCTTTCTCTCTCGCCCACTAACTGGACCGTGCTGAGCCAGACTCACATCGCAATCTTGTCTCCATGCAGTCAGGTTCCACGCTGGAGAAAACGTGGACTGGGACCGAGACACTGAACGTACAGATGAACGTACGATGTTCAAGCTCCGAACAGCGGCTTCACAAACCAGACTCACAGACACTGGGGCTCCGCGCTGGTGCAGATAGGACCAGCGCGGCATTGAGCACATATCCATTCCAAGCACTTCTTGCAATCCCCCCCCTCCCCCGAAAGACGCGGACTCACGTCAGGGAATGGGCGCTCACGGTGACAAAGGAAAACAACAACCGAAGGGGAACATGATGGTCAAAGCACTGCTGGTGCTGGCTGCGGCGGGTGTCCACGCGACCGCACCGCCACAGGAGACGCATACACTGCCGTGGCTTTACCTCGACGTCAACGAGAGAGGACCTGCGGATTGGTCGGGCATCGACTCGTATGTCTTTTTTCAGCTGTTCTCTTTTTCGACACACACCTATCCTCCGTCTACACAAGCACTCGGCAGTCTCGGCAGTGGGGTGGACTGGCTTAAAAAAAGAACAACTGAAGACCCAGAATTACCAGTCTTCGAAACCTCGGAACACTCTCGTTCTCTGTTTGACGTGCTCGTTCTTGCTTGGCATCACGAAATGGAATGTCTGACATCTTTCCCGCCACCGACCCGGAAACAGCCAAAACGGCCCGGAGAGTCCGCACCGCGAAAGCGAGCGGGAATAGAACTTGACTCGGAAATGACCAGTTTGACCTCATCCTCATCATCGTTCTCTCCCGACGGACGACGGCATAAAGTAACACTAGCCCGTGAACAGTGCTCGCCTGCCTTGATGGCACTTGCACTTTACAGAACTCAATGCTTGGCAACGGTGCAGGTGCGTGTACCCGCTGTTGTAAGAATTTCACTCCGAAAGCCTGGATTAGTCGAGGCTAGCACAGTAGCATCCGAACGGGTTCTTGAGTATGGGGCATCCAAAAACCACTCTTACGACACTCAGAGCACAAAGGATATTTTCCCATATTGACGAAGGTCACCCGACTTTAAAACCCCGGAGTTTCAAGCGAACTTTCACTCTAGAACGCGAGATCGTGCCGGGCTTCGGTTCTACGCGTTGCAAGGCCCTTGTCAGGATGGGGAGGGTGAACAATCTTTTCGCACCTTCGGCACACACGGCCTGTGTTCTCGCATTCCCCCGTCATCCCTTCGGTCACCGCCTTAGTCCAAAAATCCCTACAGGATAGCCTTCCCCCGCTGACCACCAGCTTTTTGAACCCGGCGGCGTTGGCGCGAGGAAAAGGGTGGCGAGCCCACAAAGAAAAAAAGGAGAAAAAAGGTCGCGCACCTTACGTTTTCACCCTCCTCCTCCCTTCCTCCCCTTTCCCGCAAAGCAACAGTAAGAAGTGGCCTGTTTAGCACTTGCGGCAGACACGAAGGGCCTACGAAAAGTGTGTTGCTCGTTGCGCCGCACAATGACCGGTGAACCCCTGCAGATGAGAATCTGTCGGGTGGTAATCCGGCAACGGAAGGAGAGCCACAAGCAATGCGAATGAAAGGGAAAGCCCTTGAGCGCAAACACTTCTGTAACACTGAAGGAGATTGACAGTTGATGCACATCGAATGGTTGATAATCTCACTCGAAAAGGTAACAGTTATATCTAACCCGTAAATATGTAGTCCGTGCCGGTAGCTACGAGTCACCACCAATCCCTTCCACCTCTATTCTTGAACCGGTGGAAGAAGGTAAAATGGAACCAGAAAGTGTGTTCGCATGGCATGGCAGCAGGGCCGAAGGTGCTCGTCTAAAGGACCCACTGATGAGCTCCAACTTTAAATTGGTCAGGCGATCACGAGCGAAACACGAGAAGAACAGAGCAGCCCTTCATGGTTTCGTCCCAAACAGAAGGAGTCTTCCTTCCTTCCCGCCCTTTTTCTTCTCCCAAGAACGACTGAATACTAGCATCAAACCTGCAAGGATGGAAAGCAGACAGTACTGCCCGAAGCATTAACGAAGAGTTTCCCACCAGTGAACTAGAGAGGGGAAAGGAAGGGCCTAGCACGCATCCGTACGACACGGGGAGAAGAGAAACAAAGGGAGGGCGAGGCTTGGCGTTTGCCTCCCCATTCTTCTTGACCCAGCACGTCGGTGATTTCAAGGGCATGCTCCTTTGAGCTTCTGGTGCTCCGGCACGTACTTCTCCCCGCTTCGTGCCCTGCTCGCCCACCTGCTGCAAAGAGGGGGCGTGACTGGTTACACTTCTCCAAAGAAAGTTCCGAAAATGCTGAAAACGCCCAGAGAAGAAGGGAAGAGCAAACGAAAAGGATGCGGGGGGGGGGACAAAGAGTTGCAGTGATCAGAAAGGTGGATGCAGATCAGGTCCCAATGACTCAACAGACACCCGCACACTTTTGATACTGTACGGCTGCAGTATTGGGACACCGCGCAATTCCCAAATTGCCAATTTTTTTTCATCCCTTTTTGCCGTAGGATGCTTGCATGCAGGAAGGTCCTCGTGCCTCGGCCCCCGAGCTGCGTAGTCCCCGGCAAAATAGCACCCAACACCCAAACAAAACCAATTACCATCAACGCCAATACAGAGCGAACGCGTTATGCAATGAGGGAGTCAGGCAGTCACCGGTCAACATTCGCAACGCACGTGTCAACACCGAACTCCGTGAGTTGGAGTTTCACTACGATACAGTGCCCGCTGGCGCGTACTCTGTCGTCAACACGCAGTCTGCGATTGAGATCCACTTCGACAGTAGTCCGGGCCACTTCATAGACCCGAACGTCGAAATGCGCTTCGACGTTGACAAGATCGTCTTCCACTCTCCGTCCGAGGTGTCTCTTCTTCTTTTTTCGTTGAGCTCGGGGATCTCCTTCACAATATGAACATTCGTTGCTCAATAGTCACGCCTTGTCACTCCCCGTCCCCCTGCATGTGCTCTCATAGTCCTCGCAACAGTGAATCTTGCCGTACCTGACGGAGGAGGCCAACATCATTTGGCTTGTTTTGTTGTGTTACTCTCTCTCTCCCCCTAACCAGCGCGGTATCCGTGAACACATGCGTGTGGAAGAGGTCCTTGGAGTGTCCCAGAGAGCTATCCCAAAAATGTGTCATTTCTCTCCGTAGCGGTAAGACCCGCGTTAGGTTGGTTCTTGTGCCGCGAAGGTGCATGAGGAGTTGACTGGCGAGCACCGCACAACGCAGTGCAATACCACTTGCTGTTGCTCAGCTTATCCGACGATGAACCACCCCACACAGCACACATTTGGCGGCGGGCGATACCCACTGGAGATGCAGGTGCATCACACTGCGATAAAGGACGACGACGACAAGCAATTTGACGTGTGCATTTCTATATTTTATTTTTAGCCACATGCAGCAGGGGACTTTAAAAGTTTGGGGTCCGAGCCAAAAACCCGGTTTGAGCCAAAAAACCGGTTTGGTTATGTAGGTCGGTGTATCACACTTGCATGCGGTGCTGCATCACGAGCGGGCTACTTTCTGCACTCTGTGTGGAGTTTTCCGCACTCTAGGCACTCTCGGTTTCCATGATCCACATGAAGGAAGCAAAAAGAAGCACTGTGTTGGTCAGAAAAGCACATTTTTCTTTCAGAACAAAAGGTTGCAATAAGAAATGACAAAAAGGCGGAGACGTAAAGAAACACCAGCTTCATGATGAGCCCCCCACTCCCCCCCACTCCCCGTTTTTCCCCCTTTTTAGGTTAAGCTGTTTTTTGAGGGCTTATTTGTACGCTATTACAGGCAGGTACGTTCATTACTACTATAGTACTACTACACAGTGAAGGTGGTAAAACTTTGAAATCGGTCTATAAGATTTTTTTTTTTCCCCTCAAAAACTCAAACCGGTTTATTCGGTTTGTCAAACCGATAAACCGGTATTTTAAAGTCCCCTGACATGCAGTGCTCCCGCTAACCTCACTTTCGGTTTCAATTCAAAACCCTGCTCTTGGGCTTTTTTTTTGTGCCCCCCAAAGAATTTTCCCCCGTGCTGGTTATCAGCTTCGTTTCTGCTTCGGTTACTCGACCAACTTTCTGAGACCGAGAAGCTTTGCAGTGCTTTGGCTACACGATACCACCAACGGGAAAAAGGTGAGGAATTCCTCATGAGGAATTCCTCACCCTCTTTTTTCGAGCCTCTTTTTTTTTGTATCAGCACCTGCTTTGTAGGAAATGCTTGAGGAGACTGCCAGTTGCGATAGATCAAAGGAGGTAAATGTGCTGTAGCCCAGGTAAACCTGGGTTTAGTGGCGGGCATAAGCGTTCAACAAAAAAGACCCACTTTGTAGTTGTATTGTTTTCTCCCCCTCTAGCCTCCTTCGAAATGAGCCCAAGGCAGTCCCTCGAGTATTTATTTTTTACATAAGCGCCAGCTTGAAAGGAAATGCTCGACGATGCTGCCCGACAAAGAACAGAAGGGATCCAAAGTGCTGTAACTACCGAACCACGTGTTGAACGGACGTGAGGTCATGCGGGTCTACCCCTACACGACAAATCACACAAACACAACAGGTCAAAAGTCCTGAGTGAGAAAACAACACACGGTGGTGTAAGCGAAGAACAAATTCCTCGCACTTTTTTGTTAGCGGGTAGCGGGAGCACTGGCTACATGTAATGTGTGAGGAAGCTGAACCGCCCAAGTAGGACCTTCTGATCTTGGTCATTTGCCAATTTGCCACCTGAAACCACTGGGCTCAGGGTAGTGCGGTCAACGAAAACTCTATAGTTTCCCTTTCTACTTTCTCCTGCTCTCGCTGTGTACGGGTTTCGAGAGACAGTCAAGGGTGCAGCACCACTCATTTTTCGGCTTCCCCGGCTATGCGATGTCGGCAGGTTTCGGTCAACCGCCGTACTGTTGGGGAATTCGTGGAGGGCAGACCCATGCGATACAAGCCGCGGTTACTGCTGGACAAAGTTGCGGAGGTGTGTCAGCTCCGAGCCCCCGAAACGAAAGCGCTGGCTAAACCGCCTCAGAACCACCCCCCACAAACGGTCAATATCTGCAAACCCCTGGAACCTCTGAACTAATACCCTGCCACACACCGACGAGACAAAAAGAAAAAAAGGCGTCGTTGAGCACGTCTGGATCGAAGACCAGTTGAAGGAGCCCCCGTCGAAGTCGCTTCTTAGAACGGACGTATTTTTAGCACGTGTATTTGTGTGTGCGAAGGACCGAGGAGACTGCCAGTTGCGATAGATCAAAGGAGGTAAATGTGCTGCAGCCCACACGAAACACAGGTAAATCTGGGTTTAGTGGCGGGCGTAAGCGTTCAACAAAAAAGACCCACTTAAATTGTAGTTGTATTGTTTTCTCCCCCTCCAGCCTCCTCCGAAGTGAGCACAAGGCAGTCCTTCGATATTTTGTGCTGACATGTCCAGCGTGGTATGTTGTTCCGAAAAAGAAACCCGCACAGCAAAGAGAGCGGAGACCGGGTACTGCAAGACGGGGAAAAGAAGCGGGACGGTTATAAGACCAGGCGGCGCGACCGAGAGATCCGGGTTAAAATGTTCTCGGACTGTTGATGAGAGGACTGCGTGATGGGGACTGCGTAATGAGGACTGTGTGCTGGGCCTTTCTCCAGAGGGGCTCACGCACTACAAACCTCGACTCTCACTTCTCGCGCACCCCCCAGTGCAGCGATCGCAGGCGTGACCCGCGGGGCCAGTACTGAAGTTGCCCAGCTAGTAGTCCTTGGAAAGTGAGACCCACCTCCGGCGGAAAGAGTGAACAGTTTTTAGTGCAGAACAGACTACCATCCGCTCTGAAGCCCGCATCAGGCTCCCGCTGTTGAACAAGAACAACACCGACACACACAGGGGTAGCAGCGTCAGCACGTCGCACAATGCTTGACGACAAGTACTTCCCCGTGTGAGCGAGTCTCGGACTCAAAACTGTGACCAGGTGGCGACTGCCGACAAGCTCCCGCTCTGTTCGTCCCCCGCCCACCACCCTTCGGCAAGGAGTCACAGGACCCGAAAGCAGCGTGTCGGAAGCTCAAAGCCGACTGGTGGACGTGACAAGTGGGCTATACTTCGGTTCAGTCATTACCCACAAAGCCCTGGACTTCAACACCCACACGAAAAAAAGAGAGCGCGGTACTTGCGTTTCAGCAAAAACGACCATCCGAAAAAAATAATGATACCTCCCCACCCACGCAGGTCGGTATCGTGTCGGTGCTGTTCAATACGGCGCTGAACAACAAGCAACTGAACGCGTTCTGGTCCAACTTGCCGTGGGTACCCCTGGGCAGCCTCGAGAACTTCGCCGACGCTTCGGCAACGTTCTCGTTCAATTACACGGAACCGACAGCACCCATGGACATCCCGATCAACAATTTTGCGTACTTCACCTATGAAGGCTCCCTCACCGAGCCACCTTGCACGGAGCACGCCAAGTGGTATGTCATGCAAGAGTTGTCCGCTGTCAGCACGCAGCAGCTGAAAGCGTTCCGGGAGGCCATGCAGCTGGACGAGAAGACGGCGCTGGCTGCTTCTGACCCGTTCAACGCGCAGCTGGAGCCGTTTACGGATTACGGGAACAGCCGTCCCGTGCAAGAATTGCACGGGCGTGTGCTCCAAGCGTTCAGCGGGGCAAGGCGGGTCGCTGATTTGAACGCGGAAGACGACGACGAGGCGTTCCCCATGGCCATTATCGGCCTGGTCTGCGGCTCGCTGGCCCTTGCCATGCTGTGCCTGTCCGCTTTCTACATCAAGTGGGTCACGAAGACATCCAAGGAAGCCGACGCCGACGATACGGAGCCCGTGAACTGAAACACGACTCGCCCTCTCTCGCACCTCCAGGTCGTCCTGTGAACCCGGTTCAGGGATCGTGATAAAGTGCGAAAAGGTAATCCCGTAGGAACGCTCACGAGCCTTTTCAGCCGAAAGTTCTGGCCTTATTGGTCCTCTTGCCAGGGGGTGTGTAAATGAAGAGCAATGTGTTAACTTGGACTGCGGGCTGCGCGGTGTCCGGAAGAAGTGTGAGTTATTTCGGGAGAGAATATAACGAGTGCTGCTGTGCATCGCTTGTGCGTTTTGCAGGTAGCGGGAAACCGAGGCTATCCGCGCGTGTAGCCCCGCTTGTTCGCGTTTGTCTAGGACGCGGCAGCAACAAACAGCTACCTCTTCGAAGAAAATTTCCTGCGTGTCGGTCGCAAAGTGATGAGGCACGTCTTCTCACTGCTAGTTGGCTTGAGGATACTGCCAGGGGGCTGTAACCTTTTCCAGGTCTTTCTGCGGACTTTGATAAATCACCACTCCGTGCCCTCGTGCCCAAAACTGTGTGATCGGAAGTTGTGCGAACACACCCATAGAAAAAGAACGGGATGCTGTCAATGCGTTCACCGGTGCAAGTCAGAAGGCACAGCCCCGCCGATCCTTGTGCAGCAGGGGTGTCTCGACGGTCTCCGTTACGAATACCCACGAGCGCGGATGCTTTTTACCAAGCGACGGCTGCTTCGTCAGAGGAGACCAGATACATGGGCCGGGCAACACAGGAATCGTAATATATTGCGCCACCATCTGGTAACAGCGGCGGCAGCCGCTTTACTTATACGGATCCGTCCCGCAACCGCGGGCTGCGGGATCGACGCCGGAGAGATGTTGTTGGCGAAATCGTCACGATGCTGACGCCGGGTTTACTTTTTTCGTTCTCTTTTTCACGTCCGGCCGTCTGGTTGGATTATGCTGTTCCCACAGCAAATGATACACCCAAATCCGAAAAAGGACAAAGGAAAGGCCAAGTCGCACGATCAGCGGCGCACGTCGAATACGATACTATACAGATTGCGCAAGGACGGCGGAGTGCAGTTCAGCGCCCGTTTGCTGAACAAGCCACATCGTCCACAAGAATGAGAAACCCGGAGAGATATGCTTTTCGCTGCTGCTGCAGTTCAGGCAGAAAAGGAAGCTAAAACTAGTTCGAATGCTTCCCGGGCTCCTGCGGCTCACTTAATTGAAACCGAACATTTGGGTCTGGGCACCGTCCTTGCATAAAGACCCTGAAGAAGATGTTCGCTTCGCTGCCAGAGCGCAGTCGTCATCTGCAGCATGCAAAGGTGAAGTAAGGGTCAAGACACCGTTGTGGTGGGGCTCGGGTTTGAAAAGCCGGCAGTTGCTTGACCCGGAGAGCCGGTTCTGCAGCACCGCCGAACACGTAAAAGCATCGCTCCCGTGTAGCCCGGCAAAATGGGGGGGTGTTGCTGCCCACCTCCGAGATCCGGCTCCAGCAAGACCGAAAGACAGCAAACCTAACAGAGGTTCGGCCTCAGTTTCTGGTTCGCACAATGGCCGCTGGGATTGGACGACAGCGAAGTCAGACGACGGGCCGGCCACCTATTCTTTGTCGTCCTTTTCGCCGTTGCTGCTCGAAGTTCGCAAAGGGCTGCCACCAGTGCGTTTCTGCTGTAGCGGGCAAGAGCCCTTCGCAGAACATTCTCCGCAACATTTCGCAAAGCCGCGCCATGCGCACCTGTTTCCTCCGTTCGAGCTGAGAAAGTACAGTACAAAATGATCCGTCGCGACTTGGTTGAGGGCCGTCAATCTGTTTTGAGGCCTGCCCCATGACAAGAAGCACCCGGCCACAGCTTCCAAAGAACGCAGCAACCGCACCACCACCACCACCACGCAACGCGCCAGCCGCCGTTGCACCCACCGGTTTGTTCACGTCAGAACGGCACTGGAATTAAGACAGTAATCAGAGTCGCACGGAGCAGTTGTATATCTGAGCAAGCACCTGCTTTGCAGAAAATACTCGCGAACGCCGCCGCCAGTGTTGCAAAATGCAAAATCCTTACTTACGGGTTTATTGCCGGGCACACAGTCCCATTCTTCTAGTTGCATTGTTTTACATAATCGCCAGCTTGAAAGGAAATGCTCGACGATGCTGCCTGACAAAGAACAGAAGGGATCCCAAGTGCTGTAACTACCGACCCGCGTGACCACGTGTTGAACGGACGTGGTCATGCGGGTCTACCCCTACACGACAAATCACAAACACAACAGGTAAAAGTCCTGAGTGGGAAAGCAACACACGGTGGTGTAAGCGAAGAACAAATCAGATTGTGGTTGCATTGTATTTTGCCCCTCTACCTCTATATTTCCTCCCCTCCATTCGGAGTCAAGCAGCTACGTCGAGTATATCCTCCCCCTTCTCTGGCTCTCGTCGAAGCGAGCACTGGGCGGCCCCTTCAGAAACCCAGCGAAGTCCCCTCCCTTCAGGACCCGGGGGGCAGAGGCGGGAGCAGGGATAAAGGAAGAGGGGGGGGCGCCGCCGGCGGGCCCACACGATGGCGCTCGCGTATTGGCACAACTTCCAGTTCTTCGATGTCGAGCTCGTCGAAGGGCCGAAGAAGGTGCCGGTGATGCGGGACCTCGAAATCCTGTGCTGGACGAGCGGGCGCAGCCAGCTAGTCTTCGGCGACCACGAAGGCGTCGTCCGCATATTCGACCGCGGCTTCCAATGCCAACATTTCAAAGCCTACAGCGGCATGGTAACGCATCTGTACCAAGTGAAGACGATGAAGGTCCTGATCACCGTCGGCGTCGACTCAGAGGACCCGAACCCGAAGGTGAAGGCGTGGTCGTTGGACAGGGAAAACGAGCAGCCAGCGCTGCTTCGGACGCTGAAGCTCTTCACGACGACCTACCCCGCGCCGCCCGCCCAGCGGCTGATGCTGAACCTCAACCCTCAGATCGACTTGGACTACACCCTGCGGGAGGTCAGCGGCGACAAAAAGGTGAAGCAATCGACGTTCACGTCGCCGATCACGTGCATTGACGCGACGGAAGACCTGCAGTGCCTGGCCCTGGGCCTCACCTCGGGAGACATCATTTTGTGCAAGGGGCACCTCCTGCGAGAGCCCGAGAAGCTCAAGCAAATCCCGCTGAAGCGGGTGTACGGTAAAGGTTCTCCGGTGACACAGCTGTTTTTCAAGCCTGAAAACTCAAGGGCCAAAGGCGCGTTCGTCTTACACGTTTTGTTCAAGGACGGCGAGAACATGTGGAGGATAAACCCGAAGGGTGAAAGCTGCGAAGCAGCGCCCGACGTCCCTGGCTGCGCGCAAGGCTGCGCGTGCTTGAGTAACGATGGCAGGCTGATTGTTGCTCAGGAGGACACCCTCCATTTCTTTGGAGGTACTGAGCTTGAAGAGTGCCAGCAAGCCGGTCTGAAGACGCCCGCTCCTAATTCGAAGACAAAAAAGGTCGGCTGGTTTCGCAACTACATGTACACAGTGGCCACCATGGACAAGATTGACCGGGATCAGCTCACCGTGTACGACTTGACAAACAAACTGAAAGCCACGCTTTCGAATCAATGCTTCTTCCCCAACGTCGTGTGTGTCCTGCATGAATGGAACTCCATCTACGTCCTCCACCAGGTAGTGGAGCCAGGCACCAACAACGTCAACCAACGCCTGTACCAGCTTGAAGAAAAAGACACGCAGACCAAGCTCGACTTGCTCTTCAAAAAGAGCATGTTCCAAGTCGCAATCGACCTCGCGAAGGCGCAGCAGTTCGACCGGTCGGCGGTGACCGAGATCTACAAGAAATTCGGCGACTACCTCTACAACCGCACTGACTACTCCCGCGCCGTGCAGCAGTTCATTGAAACCATCGGTGCGCTACTTTTTCTTTACTTTGAGCCGGTCGCCTGCTGATAGACTGCTGATAGGCTGTGTTAGCCTGTGATAAACTCCTGCAAGACTGTTATAGACAGCAGCAGGCAATTCAATGCAGTTCCAGGGAATAGGGGTGAACCCGCATACTCGTCAGTCGGCCGCAGCACCGATCCGACGTTCGCACACAGCAAATAAGGAGCAGAATTCTGCTCGACTGAACAGCACGGCTTCTGGGTTCTACTAGGGCGGGCGTTGGGAACCTGCTACCTCCTGGGGTTGAAGCTAGAAATCAAAAAAGAGGCAGGGGTTGCGGACATCGTACTCAAAAATCGGGCCTTGCGTTGAGGGGGCGGCGATCGCTCAGTGTTGGAAAAACGGCTTTGTGGCACGACGACGCGGCAATGACTGGATGCTTCTTTTCAGGAACCACCAGCTGAAAATTGAGGCTGGCCCGCAATCAGAAGAAGAAATGTGAAAACGGGGTTTTGCCTGGAGACTTTTCGTGTTATTCTGCAGATGCTTTGAGCTATCTTTGTGTGTCTGCTTTCAGTCGTCTTCTTAACCATGGTTAAGTGCGCAAATGGTGTCAGCCGAAAGCTTTTTGTCTCACTCGTTCAATTCATTCCGCAGGCTAGGGAACTGCCTCTTTGATTTCTAGCTTCACATACCACAGGCACTCTGGAGCCGTCGTACGTAATCCGGAAGTTCTTGGACGCTCAACAGATCCACAACTTGACGAGGTACCTCGAAGAGCTCCACACGCGCCGCAACGCCAATGACAAGCCGCTTGCGAATGAGGATCACACGACTTTGCTCCTCAATTGTTACACGAAGCTCAAGGTATCGGCCGACAACTAACCTTCCGCTTGTAATTTCTGGCAACTACACTGTAGCAAAATGATTCAAAATGTTAGTCCTGCAGCAACAAGAGTTGGCACCACACGAACATACGGGCACGCGCATTTCAGCTGGTACCGTGCTTTGCATTAGGATCTTTGGGAAGTAGATCCCTCACGAGTTGGGACGCGCAAAAGGTTGCCACCACGTGTAGCGACCTTGAAAGCGTTGGGGAGATCGCTCGCCGATCTTCTTTCGGTGGGGGGATCGCCGAGGTACTCCAGCGTTACGTAGGTGTTCGAGGTTGTCCCTATTCTACCGAGTTATAACCCTGTTGCCACGTCAGAGGGATCGCGGGAAAATAGTAACACATGCCAAGCCAACCCCATCGTCGCCGTGTGAAGTGAGAGAGATACCTCACTGGGGGTCTGGAAGTCACCACCGACCAACCCACAGGATGAGAAGAAGCTCGACGAGTTCATCCAGGAAGACCGGGACTACAACCCGGAGACGGCGATCAAGGTGCTGAGGCAAGCCGGCTACTTCCGGCACGCGCTGCACCTTGCGAAGAAGTTCAAGGCGCACACGTGGTTCCTCTCCATTCAGGTGGAGGACCTGCAAGAGTACGACGAAGCGCTGAGCTACCTGCACTCCCTCGATTTCGAAGAGGCCGAGAACCAGCTGCGAGAGTACGGGAAAGTCATCGTCGGAAAGAAACCCATGCGCGCCACCACGCTGCTGATGGAGATTTGTACCGGTTGGAAGAAACAGCCGTATGGGCTCGCTGGTACGCCTATTTTTTGTCAGCCTCTCATGGCCGTCACATCCCCTCGGCCACTATGATATGAGTCTATCACTACAGAAAACAAAGAAGAAGAAACGGATGAGTATACGTTCGCTCCGATGCAAGAACATATTGGTCACTGCAGCGTGCACAATGTGAGACGAAGTTGCACGTTCGCTCGCCTTGTGGCTTCCTCGAACCGAAAATTGGCGTGAGCTCCGGGTTACTTCATTGAATCCTGACGTAGAATCCTAACCGTGGCAGCGGGCTTGCGGGAAGCTCAAGGTACGTGTCGCCTTGATGCTTGGGTCTGGGAAATCGGTACTCTGGACCAGTGGCCCGCGTCCCGTACCGCCGAACACGTGATGCTTTGCTGCGGCTGCAGACTACGGGGATGCCGCTGCCGTCCAGGAATCAGAACCCCCACACAAGGTCGCCTCACGGGTGCCTGTCGCGCATGCAGCTCAAGTTGCTTTATATCGAGAGACTCGCGTCGGTTTGAGCCCATGTGCCCAGATCGGACAGGCGATTTGCACGTCAACACCTCCAGGGGGTTCCTCCAGCTTATGCCTATAACCAGGCATAGTTCTCATCTTTTGTCCCAACAACTGTGTAGACTGACCTCAAATTAATACAGGTGCGATGCCAACACCGGCGCAGGAGTACAGCACCGGTGAGAAGCCAAAAGCGAGCCCAGACCAGTTCTTGCCGTGCTTCGTGGACATGCCGCACTACCTGATGATGTTCCTCGAGATCGTGAAGAACGACCTAGACCACAAAGAAGGCGAGGACGGCTCCGCCATGGTGTACAACACGCTCCTCGAACTCTACCTCACCCGGAACCTGAAGCAGTCCACAGCTGCTGACTTGACCGAAGGAGAAGACGAGCTCGACGACGACTACGAAGAGCGAAAAGAGAAGGCCCTTGCTCTCCTGAGAGACAACAAAGGTACGCTGCTGCCTGCAAGGCTTCCCCTCTTTCTCTCATGCCTAGTACAACGGGAGTTCTGCTGTTTTGCGTTCCGCTCTCGAGAAACAGACGGTTTAGATGGATGCGTTGCAACGACGCTCTCCGCGTGTGTTCCGCTAAACGTGCAGCGGGGCATCAGGGGCAAGCATTGAAAGCGCCACAGTGCGACATACTACGGAGCAGTGTTTCTTGTCTAACTAGCGGTAGCTGATTAACTATTTCTGACCTCGCCGACCGCTGACTGTTCGATCTCGGCGTTGTTGCATTGAATACGAGCGAAACCCCTGCAACATGCACGCGCAGCAAAAACTACGAAGTTGGTCGAACATGAAACAGGCCTGAAGCTCTGTATTGTGCCTATCATTACACGATCACCATTGCCCCCAAAGACATTCAAGAACGTTGGAGCCTGGACGTGCCTGAACATCAAACTTGTGTCAACACCGACGCCGGCACCCTCGGTGACGGGGCCGCGGCCCGCACCGCGCCTCCGACGGAACGGCCTGAGAAATACGTGGCTTCAGTGAGGCGACCGGAAACTCCTCGGAGAGATCGTCCCTGCACGCCAACTCGTCTCTCTCTCTCTCTCAAACTACGCTTCCCCCCCGCAGGACTCTACGACCGCGAGCACGCGCTGGTGCTAGTGCAGACGCACAATTTCCGGGAGGGGATCCTCTTCCTTTACGAAAGCCTGGAGCTATACCAAGACATTTTGCAGTACTACATGGAGATCGGAGACAAAGACGAGGTTATTAAGACGTGCGAGCGATTCGGGAAGCAAGACCCGAACATGTGGGTGCAAGTGCTGCTTTGGTTTGTCGGACTGCATGAAAAGGAGGAGAAGGAGGACGTCACGTTGGAGACGCAAAAGGTGCTGAAGCACATCGACGCGGAGAACCTGCTGCCTCCGCTGGTCGTCGTAGACATCCTGGGGCGGTCGAAGGAGACCAAGCTCGACACGATCAAGGACTACGTCGTGAAGCGGCTCGAGAGAGACATGCTCGCCATCGATCAGGACCAGAAGGTGCGTTGCCGTCACTTTTTTGTTTTGGATAAGCACCTGCTTTGTAGTAAAAACTTGAGGAGGCTGCCAGCTGCAAAAGATCAAAGGAGGTAAATGTGCTGTAGCCCACACGAAACACAGGTGAATCCGGGTTCAGTGGCGGGCATAAGCGTTCAACAAAAAGACCCACTTTGTAGTTGTATTGTTTTCTCCCTCTCTAGCATGGATTGACAAACTCCTTTTCAGAAGTTGTTGGATTTGCCCATTTTTTCTCACATCTTGAAGAAAAAAAAAGATCTTGAAATTTTGTGAAAAAAACGTCAAGGTAGTAGTGCAGTTTCGGTGCTTTAATGGTTGCTCACACGGCCAATAAAGCTGGGTGAGGGCTCCGCAAACGCGGTGAGAAGAAGCGGCGGACACCCGCCGACATGGCACGACCCCCTTCTGCGGACAACGACGTTCACCCGTGAGCCGCCCCCGCAGCGCGACCCATCTGCTGTTACGTAGACACCGACTGTGTGCACAGTTCGTTGCTCAGGGTAGTCGAAGGCCTGGCAATCACTCTACTGCAACAAACGCCCACCCTGTGACAATCAGAGGAGACTGATCATGAGGTGCCTGTGAATATCAGATGCCTAGATGCCTGTGAGGGACAAATGTCTGGGAGAACGATTGTCTGTAGTCACTACTGAGCGAGGCCTATAGCGAGCAGATTCCTGCAATGAACAGTTGCCCGCTATGCGCAGATGCCTTTCGACAGATCCTGTAATGAACAGACGGAACGCTCGGATGGAATGATGCAAGTGCGTTAACACCACAGGAGAAAAAGTACATGTGTGGGGTGATCCACCTATTTTTTAGCACAAAAAATCACAACTTTTCATAATTAGGTTTGACACATTGTTCTGCAGAGCTCTGCAAAGGTCTGCAAAGTTGTGAAAAGTTGTGCACTTGTGCGATCCGGCATGCGTCTCCGGGTACAGCTCACTCCGCACCGCCGCGAAGCAATACCAGAAGGAGAGGTTTCGGCTGCGAATGGATGCCCTCCTTGTATCCGGGGCTGACGCCTCCTTAAAGGGCCCCGTCGGGCTGCTATCCAATCTCCTTCGGGAGATACGTTTCTTGCCGGCGAAGCGGCACAGTTTCGAGTTGCTATCGTTCGAAGGTGCGACCGTGCCTTTTTCCGGGAAGGAGGCACTGCACTTCGCCCGTGAGGGCCTGCGTCTTCGAGCGTGGCGCTACCTGACGACACAAAGGCAAGGCTACTCGGGTATCGAGAGGGGGGTGGATGTGCGCCTGCTGAACAGACTGTGGCAGAACCGCGCGACGGGGGACAGGCTCAGCTTTGCAATCCGCAAATGCATCGCAGGAGCGGTGTACTCTCGCGAGTGGTGCAACAGAAAATGGGGAATGGGTGACGGCGTATGCGAGTTCTGCGACGGTGGGACGCCGGGGACCCTGCTACACTATTTCTGGGAATGCCCGCAGGTGGGTCAATCTACGCTGCCGACTCGACGTCGCAGGAGTGGCGGCACAGAATATGCCCCTATGCCTGAGCACACGGGGGATTCCCCCCATCGGAACCCCGCCGGTACTCGTGGAGAGGGTCCAGAAGCTGATCGGGACCATCTCCATCGAGATGGCGCAAGCGCAGCGCAATATCGCGACGACGCGCCCCTGGGAGCTTGCCTCCGCCGCGGCAGGGAGATATGACGTTGAGCTGGCAAGGGACAGCCGTGAGCTCCTCACGAAGCAGATCAGGACGCGCTTCGCGGCGACGCTAGTCTACTGGCTAAGGAATCTACGTTGGGTCAACACCCCCCCTCTCCTACGACCGGCGTGGAACTCGCTTTGGGTTTTGAGGCCTACACGCGATCCAAGCTGCCTGGGGAAACGTTTGCCGAAAAAGGGTTGCAGATAGGATATCTAGCACGAGCCATCAACGACCTAGGCTTTGCTGACACGGGGGCCTCAGCCTTCCCCGGGAAGTGGCGACAGGGTGTATGCTCTTTAGGCTGGCGAAGCTAAGTTCGGGCGATGCTTAGTTCGAGGTGGGAGTCTAGAGTCCCCGAAGTTCAAAGTAGGACTATAGACCTTGGCCAAAGCCATTTTGGGTCTCAGCCATCGATCGTCGGTGCCTTCGAGTCATTTCTCCTTGTTCTCGGATCTCGCATCACGCCATCGGCCAGAGAGTGCAAATGGATATTGAGGAGGAAGGGCCACCAGAGGGCCACCGGTAGCATTATGTGGTCAAACGAGCTGGGTGGGCCTCGGCGGCCGGACAGACGATTTTTCTCAAGTTATCAAGGGCCTGACGGGGGGGGTGGGGTGGGGGGGTGGGGGGGGGGCCAGGAGGGGTAAACCAGGGCCTATGGAGGCCGTACCCAAGCAGTACCAAGCTGTGAAAAGCTGTGAAAATTTACACTAACGCAACAAGACGACGATAAGCTGGCAAAGCAGAAGTGCGCGGTGTGCACTGGCATGCGAAGAAACTACAGCCTTGTAGTTGACCAGTGCTGCCAGGTGCACCACCGCCCGGACGACGGCCTGCGCATTCAATGCTGCCGGGCGCATCGGCTGACGCGATGCGGGACCTGCCCGAACGCCGACGCGTGCTGCGGACGGGGGCATCACAGGGGTGGTGCTGGCCGCGACAACAGCAGTGGCGACGGGGGTGGCGGTGGTCATGGCGGCCGGGGCGGCGGAGACGACAGTGGCGGAGACGGTGGCGGCGGCCGCGGCACTGGTCGCGGCCGCGCACGCGGCGGCGCACGCGGTGGCGGTCGCGGCGGCGGCGGCGGTGGCGGTCGCGGCGAGAGCGACGGCCTCACAGGCCGGAAGCGGCGCGCGCCGTCCCCACCGGGGACACCTACCAGCCGTGGCCGGAGAAGGCGGACGACGAAATCGCCCCCGAAGCGCGCCCCCCCGCCAGCAGGCAGGAAGCGACCCGCGCCTTGCACCCCCACGACCTCTCCCGCAGCCGCGCTGCGCGCACGACGACGACGCGCCGATCTCGGCGACGACGGCACTGGCCTCGCCGGCCCGAACACACCGCGCCCACCCGGCCCCGCCCGGCCCTCTTCGATGGCAGGCCCTGACTCGGGCTCTTTTTCTGATTCTGGTTCCGACCCTCCACGGGTCACACAACGATCGCGCCCTCCCGCCGGCTCTTCCCGGCTACTCACGTCCTCCGCATCGCGGCGTGCCTATCGGCGCAAACGAGAAAGCGAAGACTCCGATTCCTTTTCGGATTATGAGATCGTGAGCAACTGCCAACAACAGTTGCAACCGACTAGAGTTGCGCCGCGCCGAAAGCGCGGAAAAAGTGACCCTTCTGGAGTCACGTAGCGAAAAGCTGGCATAGTGTGGTACTCATTTGCTCGCAAATGACTCCCCACTAACGCAACAAGACGACGAAAAGCTGTGAAAAGTTGTGATAGTGTGGTACTCATTTGCTTGCAAATGACTCCCCACTAACGCAACAAGACGACGAAAAGTTGTGAAAAGTTCGCGTACCTGCGGGACACGTGGACGCCATCCTGCAGGGGTCGGGTAGGGATGGCTGCTTCTGGCGACCAGTCGGGAAGGAAGCGCGCGACGCCACGCCGGTCGTCGCATTAAATGCGGACGTGACGCGGGAGACCGCGTTGGCGTTGTTGAAGAAGTGCGGCGAGGCCGGGGGCGGTGTCGTTCTTGGTGGAAGGCGTCTTCTGCTGCGGGCGCGCGGGTCGGGGATGCTGGCGCGCGTGCGGGCGGCTGCTGGTGAGCACGCGGCGCCCCCGCTCGAAACGAAACTGCGGTACCTCGTGTCCGGTGCCAGGGCGCGAGAACACGAGGCCGACGTCGAGATGCTGCTCAGGCTCGCGGGCTGGGCTGCGACGGTCACGACATCCTTCGTGAGAAGCGGATCGCGGACGTGCGTGGTGACGGGGGATGGCGGCCCGCCGTTCCGCGTCATCGAAAGGGAAGGGTCGCCCTTCATTGTCGTCAACGACTACGACAAGGGCGAGATGCCGCGGCCGCGTTCTAAGCGCCTCGCCTCCTCCCTCCCGACGACGCCCGGCCAGAGACGGCGCATGAAGCTGCCCGCCGCCGAAGTTCATACGGATCCGGAGCCGGCTCCGTCCAACAAGCGGAAGCACGAGGAGGTGACACAGCCGGCGGAAGCGGGACAGTCGCTAATCCAGCGAGCTGTGGCCGGTGTGGTCGAGATGCTGTCCCCCCCGCGCCAGCGTCTGAAGGAGCCGGTCGAGGGTGAGAAGGCCGGTCACCGGCACGAGCTGTCCGATGGGGTGCGGGCTCCAGCGGAGTTTAAATGCGGCGATTGTCAGAAGACGATCCAGAAGGGCCGCATGCAGAGGAGGTGCGAAGAGTGCGGCGCCAGCGTGTGTGTCACGTGCTCGCGCGCCTGACTGCCGTCAAGCCACGACGCCCGCGCGGACGGCGATGCTGCGGGAGCCCGCTTGATGCGATGTGGGGATGTGCATCCCAACCCTGGCCCCGGGCGCCGAGCGCTCGCCTCGACCGCCGCGGCGGCTTTCCGCCGCGGACGTCGCCGTCGACCGGCCGGCGCAGCCCGGTACGTTACCGCGCGTATGCAGCACCGCGCGCGGGGCGTGGGTTCCCGGGTTGCCTTGCGGCGTGAGCGTGTTGAATGTGCGTGGCTACCGTCGAAGCACGACGCCCGTGAGTATGCGTACGCCGCGGGGGAACGGCTCTTGAGGTGCGGGGACGTCCACCCGAACCCTGGTCCCCCGCGCGATCTCACTCTTGCTGCAGTCAATGTTGGCTCGCTGGCCCTGCACATTGACGAGGTGCGGGCGATGGCGCCCGCAGACGCGATTGCGGTGCTGGAGACGTCGATGGGCGAGTTGCAGCAGGCGCAGGCGACGGACTATCTCGCGAGACCGTGCGCCGTCGACGGGTCGAGGTGGAAGACGCTGTGGGGGCCGCCGCAACCGCCGAAGCGCAGCAAGCACTGTCCGCACGGAAACCCGCATTCCGGGCAGAAGGGGGGAGGAGTCGTTGTGCTTGCCAGGCAGCCGGGGGTGGCCCACCTGCTGCCCAACGAATCGCTGCAGGAAGTGCGCAACCGGGTCATCCACACGATGATCGCGACGGGGGTCGGACGGATGTTCGTACACTTCTTTGCCGTCTACGCCCCATCGGGGAACACGGCAGCGGCGTCCCGGGAGCGGCTCCTGCAGACGGTCCTCTTCGAGGCGCAGGCCATGGTGGGGCAGGCCCCGGCGGTCGTGATGGGCGACTTCAACACGGACGTTGAGCGGTCGCCGGCGCTTCGGCATGCCCTCAGCAACGGGTGGACGGACGCAGCGCAGCTGCAGGCGGCGTGCGAGGGAGGACGACCGCCCAACACCTACACGGGCACGAACACGTCCGGCACGCGCATCGACTACGCCCTGATGAACCGCGCGGCCGCGTCCGCCTTTGTTGCATGCGAGACGATCGGGGTAGGGAGCGTGAGGGGCCACCGCTGCGTCCGGATTCGACTCGCGGTGCAGGCGTTCGAACAGCAGACATGGAGGTTCAACGTGCCGCGAGCGATACCCGTGAAGCCGGCAGGTAGGGTCGTCGAGGTCCCGAGGCTGGATGCCGTGTGCGCCGCCGCCCGCGAGGGGGACGTCGAAGGGGCGTGGATGGCGCTCTCCGCTCTGTGCGAGCAGTACCTGCTAGACCGCAGCGGGATGCCTGCCTGTGAGAGACGTGCGCACACCGGCCGCGGTAACTCGGAGCTGAAGATGACTCGCGTTGCGGCGAGGAGTACGCCGGACCGGGGCGTGGCGTGCGAGACGGAGCTGAGGCACGGGAATGCGATCCGGCGTCTGGAGCACTACGTCTACCAGCGAGCTCGCCTAGAAGCGTCCGGACCATTCCAGGTGCCCCAAGAACTCCGCTTGTGCTGGCTGCGCTGTCTCGCCGTGATCCGTGGCGGCGGGGTCGGCGAGCCGCCCCCCTCCGACCCGCCGAGCGCAGAGGTCGCTCGCGTTTACTTGCACGACGTACGACTGCGCAGTGCGAGATTCAACGCGGCTGCGGCGAGGGTACGGAAGAGGCAGCAACAGGAGAGGCAGCTGACGATGTTTGGGACGGATCGCCGGGCGCTTGTGTCGATGCTGCGGGGGGGTCCGGGGCAGGCGGCCGATGCGGTGCGGACAGCGGACGGGAGACTCACCGCCAACGTCGAGGAGATGGACGAGGTGCTGCAGGAGGCGTGGGACCCGATCCTGCGCATGTACGGGGAAGGACGCCCAGAGCCCGAGTACGAGGCGTTCCGCAGGGCCTTCGAGGGTTTTATTCCCCGCCGCCAGATGGACCTGCGGGATGTGACCGGGAGGGAGCTACGGGATGTTCTCAACAAGCGGAAGAAGAAGACTACGGCGTGTGGGGTGGACGGCTGGCGTTTGGACGAACTGAAGGCCCTGCCCGACGAGCTGCTGGACGGGTTCGCGACGCTTTTCAATCTGGTGGAGGAGCGAGGGGAGTGGCCGAAGGGTATGCTGACGTCGTTGGTGTCGCTCATACCAAAGACCGACGACACCTCGCCGACCAACTTGCGGCCAATCACCGTGACGAGCTGCGTCTATCGGTTATGGGCCTGCAGGCGTTTGCAAGACGTCATGGAGTGGCAGGACGGCTGGATTCTTCCGTCGCAGCACGGCTTCCGCAGAGGGCATCGGACGGACGACGTCCTCATGGAGCTGACGACGCTGATCGAGGAGACGCTGCTCGACGAGTCGAAGTCGCTGTACATGGTCGCACTCGATTTCGCGAAGTGCTTCGACCGGGTACCGCAGGGGATCGTTCTCCGGCTTGCCGAAGGGATGGGCCTCGACGCGCGCATCCTGCGCCCCCTGCGCGCCATGTACCGTGGGATGAAGCGCCGGTTTAAGCTGCCGCTGGGCGTGGGTTCCGAGTTTGAGGTCACCAACGGTATCTTGCAGGGGTGCCCACTTTCGGTGATCCTCATCAACGCCTTGCTGTCGATAGTGCTCCGAGCGGTGTCGGCGCGCGTACCGGAGGTTTCGTCGGAGTCGCTGGCGGATGATGCCACGCTCTTCGCGTCCGTGGAGTCCGAGCTGCAGCAGGCGGTCGACGTCATCGCACAGTTCTGCGCCCTGACAGGGATGCGGCTGAACATGACGAAGACACTGGCGATGGGGATCCCCGCGGGCACGGTGCGGCAGCGTCGGCGGCGGCCCTATACGAGCGTGCTGGCAGTCGGCGACGAGACGATACCGACAGCGACGGCGGCGAAGATCCTCGGTGTGCGTACGAGTGTCGCGAGCGTTCAGGCGGAACGTACCAACGACGCGCGTCTGAAGGCCCATAACGCATTGCTGGACAGGCTGAGCACCTCGCGCCTTCCATTCGATGTCCGCTGCGAGGTGGCGAGCTCCAATGTCCTCGGAAGCGTGCTGGCGGGGTGCTCGTACGAGGGGTACACGCAGACGTGCCTCAGGGGGCTGCGGTCGCGGGTAGTGAAGGGAGCTTTCGGGACGAAGCATCCGTCGAGGAATGTGACGGCGGTGCTGGCCATCCTGGCGAAAGCCCACCGAATGGACCCACTGTTGGCTCGGCCGTACAGGATCCTGTGCTCGCTTTTCGACACGTGCGAGAGGCTCCCCCGCGTACACGCCCGCATGCTGAACATCGCCCGGCTTTACAGCCGGCACGGTGTGTTGTTGCCGAAGGCGCGCCTGGGACCTGTCGGGATCGCCATCTCTGACGGTTTCACGGTCGCGGGCATCGATTTCGAAGGCCACGACTTTGCGACCGCGGCGCTCGAGGGCCGCCGGCTTCTCGACATGGAGAGGGGCGAGAGGCACCACGCCATCCGGGCACGGCTACGGCAGACGACCTGGACGCAGCTTGCGAGGCAACGGCCGTCTTACGACGGCGTGCAGGCAGGGGTGGACTGCAGGCGTACGAACGAGCTGCGCCTAGCGACGGCTGACGCTGGCGAGAAACGTGCGCTGGCGGTGATTCTGTCCGGGGGGGTGTTCCTCGCTGCGCGGTGGGGACGGAATGCGCGTGCGAACGGAGGGGCGGCCGGGACAGACGGGTCGCCGAGCTCCTCGGCGTCCGTGTCGTCGACCGCCTCTGATACGACCGGCAGCGCCGCCATGAGGCGGTGAAGGGCCGCGACCTCCACCCGCATTCCTTCGACAATAACCCCATGCACACGCGTGCAAGACGGCCACCTCGCCCGGTCCGCCCGCAGGAGTTCGGCGAAGCAAGGACGTAGGCGGGGCACTCCCACCACAGGTGATCCGCTGTGTCCTGGACGCCCAGGTCGCAGTCCCTGCAGCCGCGGTCCAGCGGCGGACGCTGAGGAGGATTCGGAGACGTGCTCGTCAAAGGTGTACACTGCACGCGTGGAGGCGGAGCGACGCCGCCTCTCCGCAGTGCAACCGATGCACCCCTGGCACGCAGCTGCGCCGCTGCCGGCGGTGCAACACCTGTTCGACTTCGACCGCCTTCCGGATGAGCCGCCGAGATGGCCGTACGGCGGCCGTGCGATGCGGGCGCTCAAGGGCTGGCTGTCGGCACTGAGGTGGACGAACGCAGGCGAGGTGTCGTGCGTCGAGCTGGCAGTGGACTTCGAGGTCCACACCGGGGTCGACGTCCCTGCCCCCCCGGGAATACGAAGGCTCGCCGCCAACCAGAGGGGGAAGACCCTCTGGACGATGCTGTCGACATTGTGCCGCCTGTGCCGAGACCTGCAGCTGCCGTCGCCGTTGCCTGCCGAGCGGAAGGTCCGGGTGGGCTCGATGAGGACCCTGGGGGCGCCGATGCTGTGGGGGGGATTGACACCTCGCCCACGCTTCGCCGGGGGCGAGGAGACGCACGGGGTGCTGGAGGCGAGCTTTCCGCGGGCAGCTGCCGGGGACGGGAAGAACTGGGGCGGGGACGTGTTCCCGCAGTACGACGCGGCGCGGCGGGCACAGCGTTCGCTGCGCTGGGACGTGCCCACCCCTCTGCCGCAACGCCCGCGCCTTCCCGTGCTTGTACCGGCTGCGCAGGCGGACCCTCTGCTCCGCACGCAGTCGGTCTGCGATGCCTGCGCAAAGCAGAAGTGCGCGGTGTGCACTGGCATGCGAAGAAACTACAGCCTTGTAGTTGACCAGTGCTGCCAGGTGCACCACCGCCCGGACGACGGCCTGCGCATTCAATGCTGCCGGGCGCATCGGCTGACGCGATGCGGGACCTGCCCGAACGCCGACGCGTGCTGCGGACGGGGGCATCACAGGGGTGGTGCTGGCCGCGACAGCAGCAGTGGCGACGGGGGTGGCGGTGGTCATGGCGGCCGCGGCCGTGGCCGCGGCCGCGGCGGCCGGGGCGGCGGAGACGACAGTGGCGGAGACGGTGGCGGCGGCCGCGGCACTGGTCGCGGCCGCGCACGCGGCGGCGCACGCGGTGGCGGTCGCGGCGGCGGCGGCGGTGGCGGTCGCGGCGAGAGCGACGGCCTCACAGGCCGGAAGCGGCGCGCGCCGTCCCCACCGGGGACACCTACTAGCCGTGGCCGGAGAAGGCGGACGACGAAATCGCCCCCGAAGCGCGCCCCCCCGCCAGCAGGCAGGAAGCGACCCGCGCCTTGCACCCCCACGACCTCTCCCGCAGCCGCGCTGCGCGCACGACGACGACGACGCGCCGATCTCGGCGACGACGGCACTGGCCTCGCCGGCCCGAACACACCGCGCCCACCCGGCCCCGCCCGGCCCTCTTCGATGGCAGGCCCTGACTCGGGCTCTTTTACTGATTCTGGTTCCGACCCTCCACGGGTCACACAACGAACGCGCCCTCCCGCCGGCTCTTCCCGGCTACTCACGTCCTCCGCATCGCGGCGTGCCTATCGGCGCAAACGAGAAAGCGAAGACTCCGATTCCTTTTCGGATTATGAGATCGTGAGCAACTGCCAACAACAGTTGCAACCGACTAGAGTTGCGCCGCGCCGAAAGCGCGGAAAAAGTGACCCTTCTGGAGTCACGTAGCGAAAAGCTGGCATAGTGTGGTACTCATTTGCTTGCAAATGACTCCCCACTAACGCAACAAGACGACGAAAAGTTGTGAAAAGTTGTGAATTGATTTGGAATTCTGTGATTTTTTCTGCTAGAAATTAGGTGGATCGCCCCAATGTGCGCCGGTAAGGCGACTAGAGGCAGCAGTTAAAGTTCGGGAAACCGTAAAGTTCGGGCGAAGCGAAGTTCGGGCGATGCTAAGTTCTGGACCAGAACCTGGTAGACTGACTCAAATTTCCCAAGGGGACCCAAAAGCCACGAGATATTGAGAAACTCGGCAAAAAAACGCAAATGTCGGGCACATTAGACCCCGAAACCCAACCTGCTGCCTCTACGCGCGAAGCGCAGCACTTTTTATAGTGTCATTTCAACTTCAAGGGTCTCCACAGGAAGTTTTCCCCCTGGAAATGACACCGTGATGGCAGAGTGAACAGCGCAAGCCTTCGGGGCTGGAGGTCCCGGGTCGACAATGATTTACGGGGTTTGTAAAGTTCGGAAAGCAGCAAAGTTCGGGCGAAACCAAGTTGCTAAGTTGTGGTGATGCAAAAGCAAATTTCGGGCGAAGCTAACTTCTGGTGAAGCAAAGTTTGGGTGAAGCAAAGTTCGCGCGATGCTCAGTTCTGGTAGACTGACTCACGTTACCCAAGGGGACCCAAATACCGCGAGTTATTGAGAAACTCTGCAAAAAACGCAAATTTCGGGCATGATAGACCCCGAAAACCAACAACCCCCGAAAATAATTTTCGACCGGAAAAGTGCCTCCTCGGCCGGGTTCGATCCCGGGCCTTCAGGCCTGAATAGTGCGGCAAATACCCGGTGCCGAGTCACGGATCGAGAAAAACCCGGAGCGGGGAAATGGACTACTAGAAAAACGCGTACGACGGTAGGCTAAAAAAGTGTCCCCGGGCTTCGCCCCCGACCCCCTAAAAAGTGGGGTTGGCTCGACAGAGTTATTAGCATACTCGTCTCGGACCAAGTAAACAATGTCCGATTCCACTGATTCCGACTCACTGATTCGAAATCCGCTGGCTCCGTGGCAACAACAGATTTCGTCGCGGACCCGGAGCCCGATCACGAGCCTGAGGCTCGTGCAGGCCCGATGAATCTTGAGGACCGTAACCTCGATGAGATGCCGGAGGCCGCAAAGCTCTTTTATGGCAAAACCCATCGCATGTATATGCGAAGGGGTAAGAAGCAGTGTCTGCAGGATGCTCTGACACGTGCTTTAGTCACAAAGAAGTGGAGTGACACTGCATCGGAGGTAGCAGACAAACTTGCCCGTTTCGAAATGAAGCGGAAACGCGAGCAGGGTGGAGAGAGCAGCGTGTGTGTCGAATCAACCCAAGCTGAGAAGCGTTGTCGGCTTGTTCGGTCTGTTGCCTTGCCTACATGTGAAACTGGACTAGGTTATAGTCTACCAGAACCGAAAAAGGATTCCGGGTGCTACGGTGGCCGTGCACGCGTGCCTCGTGTTGGGCGGGTGTTTTGTAACCCGTGAAGTTCTTTTCTGGTGCAATCCGACGAGACTGGCGCCGAGTTTTGTCTCACAGCTGGTTTCCTTGGCCTGCAACCTTAAGGGAGAGGCAACGACAGGCGCAATTCACCTCAAAAAAGGGCCACACACCCCCACTCACAAGGACAACGCACAGTCACTATTTTTTACAAAATTTCAAGATCTTTCTTTTTTCTTTTTTACACAAAGATGTAAAAAGAAGTAGTTAATTTTGAAAAACATGTGGAAAAATGCAAAGATCTTTGTAAATCCATGCTCTAGCCTCCGTCGAAGTAAGCACAAGGCAGTCCCTCGAGTATTTTCGGGTTACTGCACGCAGCTGGATGGAGAGCAGTGGACACACCTCCCACAGCCCGTTCCTTTTTTTTAGGTGCTTCTGGCTGAAGTTACCATCCCTGAACCCTGGTTTAAAAAGAGAAAGGTCAAACTTGTAAACAACGGGCAGGAAATCCGGGAGCTCCAAGCGCTGACGCAGAAGTACCGGGAAGAGATTCGGAGCCAGCAGAGCGAGGCGCAAATCTTCCAGTTCTCTCGCTGCATGTCGTGCGGAGGCGGGTTGGAGTTGCCAGCTGTTCACTTCATGTGCAAGCACTCTTATCACCAGAACTGCCTCGCAGAGCCTGACAAGTGCCCGCAGTGCAGTGCCACGTTCTCTCGGGTATGCGATGTTTCCTTCTTTTTTTGAGCATACCTGGCTTCCAACGAGGCCCACCCGAAGACTCCACTGGGCATACTTTCGCTGCAAACGGACATTCGGGTATCTTATTCTTGAAAACGGAGAAGTCGTTATCCATGGAGGCGTCACACGATGAAACAACACTCATCTGTCGTGGGCAGCAGTCGGCTAAAGCCCATATTGACAACGGTAGATAGGCCTCCCTTGTTTCTAGGAGATGG
This sequence comes from Diplonema papillatum, assembly GCA_030068145.1. Lineage (NCBI taxonomy): Eukaryota > Euglenozoa > Diplonemea > Diplonemida > Diplonemidae > Diplonema > Diplonema papillatum. Next base: position 119,867 of record JAPJBO010000319.1, read on the forward strand.
ACTTCTCACACCCCCTCACCCGCAGATCCTCGATGTCAACAAGAACTTGGAGGACACGGTCGAGAATCACGAAATGTTCTTCCGCCAGCTTAATCAGCCGGGACGGGTATGTTTTCCCCCCCTCATCAAACATGCACGAGGCAGTGTTCTGTCGACACATTAAACTCCAATTTACCAGACACATTCGTTCAAATCAAATCTGGTGTGCTCAACGGGGATTCATCGAAAATCCGAGTTCTGAGTAGAGCCCGAAACTCGACCAGGCGACAGTCACAAGATATAGGGCAGAACCCGAATCTTCCAGTAACCTCTTTTTATGTTTGTCGAAGGCCTCGTCGCGCGGGATCAATCGGGACTGCCCGGGTTGTGCTCTTGCGTCAGAGGTGAAGTTCTTAGATCGCAGGAAGACGAACTTCTGTTGCTCAGTTGTCGACCGGTGCTCGGTATTTCAATCCTTTACCGCGCATACGCACACACAAATACAGGACGGGTTTTCCGTCGTGGCAGAGTACTTTGGCCGGAACATCTTCAACGGGGAGTATCCGCCTCCTCCAGATGGCGCTAACGTCGGACTATGACGCTCTTTCAGCTGCCGCGTTCCTCGGCAAGAAACATGCTGACCCACGTTGGTGCACACGTACACGCAGTCCCGGCGCCGGTCAGCAGACTTACTCGGTCAGCAGAGGTGCAGACGAAACTCGAGAAGGCTTGCTTTGCGGCGAACATTGAGGCGTGGGTTTGTCCCGTAGTGTGGTACTCATTTGCATGCAAATGACTCCCCACTAACGCAACAAGAAGACGGGTTGTCCCGAAAATCCGTGAATTCGGTATTTGGTGCTATTCATTGCATCGAGGAAGACTGCATGGAAACAACGGCTTGGTGCAGGTGTGGCCGTCTGGTGAGTGTGCTGGGTCAGTTACACATAAACAAGCGTCAAATGTTGCGACAAGCACACTGTTGTCATGAGCCGGCTGACGACCATCACCCGTGTAGACTGCTGGTGTGTTGCTCTTGATCGCGTATCGGCCTTCGGACTCACGTCTTCCGTGTTCCTAACATCGCTGTTGCTTCCGGACCGCAATCTCTTGCGTGTTTGTCCTGAAGGATGGAGGTTCTTTTTTAGGTGTCACTTCGATGACTGTGTGGTAGCAACGGCCAGATGCAGGGTATGGCTCGCATTGACTCTGAGAAATGAGCCTCTCATCTTGCAACGAATCGTTGAGTCGATTCTCGTCAACCGATGCGGGCAGCCGTGCCTTCGGGTGCGTGTTTTATGTTGCCAGCTGCCGGTCGTGTCGACCTTCTGTGCTGTTCCGAGCGTGACTGTCCTGCAATCCATGATAAGGTACATTTTCTCGGCGTTAACCCGCTCTTCAAACGTGCTTCGAGCAGAGTTGTTCCACACAGGAAACTAAAAAAAGACAAACGACCTAAACTGGGATTCAACAACCGTTCTCTCAATCTCCATTGCCGATTACCATTTGCCACGATTTGGATGAAAAAAGCGAAATAACGCGGCAAGGAAGGAAGGGCAACGCTCAAAACGCAGCTGCACAAATAAATTGCGGAGAACCCGCTGACAAAGCAAATGCGGACCACGGAACGTAGGACCCTGGCTTGACCGGTCTGATCAGGATTTTGCAGAATTTCTGTACAGCAGTAACATCGGGATCGATTCCGAGCGGGAGTCTGATTCTCATCAGGTCCACACTTCAAAGTCATGGATTGATGTTGAAAAACAGGTTCACGGAGCACGTTTGGTTTCCCTACGAACCAAGGACAGCATCTGCTCCCTCGTTGGGCTCTTCTGGTCCGTATCATCCGTTCCCAGATACATCTCGTGCACGTGTTCTCTACGACAAGCTCAGTTCAGTGTAGATCACGTGGGTGGAAGCCTGTTCGATAGATAGGCCTCCCAGTGTATCCCTTTCGGAGCACTCGTTCATAGTTTGCCTTCAACGGCTGCTCTCAAAACACACCCAGGAACCCCCGCCCTCTCCGTGTCCTCTTTCGGCCGACCGCTGATCACACCTCGAGGCTCCCCCCCCGTTGTCAAAGTACACAAGTCACAGAAAAAGAAAGAAACAACACAACACCTTCCCCCTGTTCAAAAAAAGAGACGTTGTTTTGGGTTTTCTGCTCCGCTAAATCACTCACTTTGCGCTCCTCCACTCCATTGCGGAACCACCTGAACGAGGAAATTGCGCCACTGTACACCACATCGGCTGCTTGACGAGATGGCATACTGCAACAACTTCGCTCCGCAAGACAACTTCGACCAGCTGCTTCAGCAGCTGAATGCGATGCAGTGCTTCGACGGTGGTCTCGGAGGGAATGGAATGGGTTACGGTGGGTTGATGGGCAACGGCGGGCTTGACGTTCAGCAGCAGTACTTGACTGGCATGGCTGGCAATGCGCAGGAAACAGAACACTTGGTCAGCCTGTCTGCCTCACAGCTGCAGCAGCAGCTTGAGCAGCTGCAAGCCCAGCAGGCGTTCCTGCAACAGCAGTCGCAGCGCCGCGCGTTCCAGCAAGCCATCGACAACATGACCGCACACGAGGAAGTCGCCAGGAGGCAGCAGCAGCAGCAGCAGCATATGCAGCAGCAACTGCACCACCAGCAGCAGCAGCACCAGCAGCAGCAGCAGCAGCTTCAGCAGCACGTGGCCAAGCCGTCGGTTTGCCGATCGCCCCTCGCGGAAGTGACATCCAACCGGATGCGCCCCACGGCTTCGTACCACCACCACGGCACGCCCAACTCGATGACCTCCCCCTCGTTCCACAACCAGCAGTCTTCGCTCAACGAGGACATCTACACCGAAAACCCGATTAAGGCCCTCTTCGAACGCGAGCGAGCACAGAGACAGCAGATCCTGAGAATGGAAATCAACGAGTCGGGTATGACACATTGTTTCTCTGGTGAAATATAATGCGAGCTCTTGCTGATGAGCACCACTTTTCAGCAAAGAAAGTGCGCCAACGACACATCAATGAGCGGTGGTACTTGCCCGTACTTCACCCGTCGGTTTCCAACACGCTGCTTTTGGGCCCTGTGACCCCTCCCCGAGAGACGGGTGGGGCGGGATCCTGCAGGGGACGGATAGTGCGGGAGACTGTCATCTTGCGGTGTTAGCTGCATAGGGTTTCGGGCCCGTGTGATGTCTTTGTACAGGCAGCACATGTTGTACAGCAAGAGCAATGCTGACGACTACTGCCCCTGTGAGTGAGCGTGTGCGTGTCATGAAAACTGTAGATCGGCTCTTTGGCGTGCTGGAATGGCAAACCAACTGTTCCCCTCGGCTCAACTGCGTTGATCGAGGCTGACATCAATTGCACTTATCGGTGGATGTCTTGGCTCTGGGAACGATGAAGACCGTGGCCAGACGCAATAGTCCATGGGACTTGCAGAAGCATGAGAGGTGCTTGCTTAGACGCTCGCTCAATCAAGAACCACCCGCAGCCCGGCTCGAGATGAACACGCAGAACGCGAACATCAAGAGGAACTCGCAGCGCTCGCAAGGCATCGACGCCCTCGGGTCGCCCCAGACGCCGACCAGGCACCGTTTCGACGAGTTCGGCTCGCCCGCTTGCCCGACGACGTGCGAAAGGGAAGAGAACTGCGACGGCTCGATCAAATACGAGTTCAAGTCCGGCCTCCCGGGCGGCATTTGCCTGTACTTCCTGAAGGGATTCTGCGGCATCGGCAACAAGTGCAGGTGTGCGTTTACGCGTTACTGTCGAAATTAACAGTGAAGCCAACCAACCGGCATGCACACATGAAACGAAAGCGGCAAGCGTCTGTCTCCTCATCTCGTTGTTTCTCAAAGCGACACAGCCAACCCGTGTGAGCAAGGTTTCTTGCTCTACTTTTTGGGGTGGGATATTCACGTGTGCGTGACTCAAATCGGACTCAACGCTTGGAACGCAATCCTTTAACGATCACGCCAGGTACGTGCACGACTCGACTGACACGGGGAACATGGTGAAGATCACGGGCATGCCGTTCACGAGCACCGTGGAGCAGGTGATCGACTTTTTCGCGCCCCTGAAGGTGACCGCCGACTGCGTCACGTTCGTCGTGTCGAAGGAAGGCAAGCAGACCGGCTCCGCCTTCGTCGACTTCGAGTCGCGCAAAGACGCCCTGTTCGCCCTGGGCAAGGACCGCAACTTCATCAACGAGCACCGCTTCGTCCTCTTGTACCCAAGCAGCCGCATCGAGAAGGAGTGGTTCATGCTCAACCCGATGCCTTTCAGCCAGCACACGACGCCTTCGCAGGCCAAAAAGCACTCGCACTACCATCAGCAGCAGCAGAACCCGAGCAGTAGGCAGCAGTTCGACACTCCGGTGCAGACCTTCACGCCGCCTCTCTCCCAGCAGTCCAAGCAAATGGCTGGCACACCATCACAGCTTCCGAATTCTCAGGTATCTCACGAGAAAAGAAAGGAACATGCAAAAAGACCGATGCCTGACCGGCTGGTGCTCGCTTTGACCGAAGCGACCACCAGTTTGCGAATGCAATTTGCAAAGAAGCGGTGTCTCAAGGCAGTCAAGGTCGTGTTATGAAGGTTGACAACAGCTGGCTTGAAACACTGTTTCGTTTTCATCCATTTTCGTTTCTTTCGATGTCTATGGAACATCATCGTCGACGAAGTTGATGCTAGCGTCGAACATGCATGAGTGACAGTGTGCTGTCTACACACTAGACTAAGATCTTACCCCCGTAGAGCCCCTAGCATCAAACGTGCATGAGAGGCAGTGATCTGCCCAACATGAACCTCGCAAAACGCTAGCCCACACCGCCACAGGTGCTCGCGCAGCTGCAGCAGCAGCAGCAGCAACAGGGAGGCATGCCGTTCTCGCCGCATCTGCTGTCGGAGGTGGGGATGGTGGGGCAGTCGCCCGCGTCGCTCAGCGCGCTCCGCCGCAACCTCATGCTCAACCAGTTGCAGGGGCAGCAGCAGCAGCAGTTCCCCGTGGTGGGCCTGCAGCAGCAGCTGACCTCCGTCCTTCAACAGCAACAGCAGCAGCAGCCGCACTCCGGCTTCCGCCACCACCCGGTGACCCCTCCGATGGGCTCGCAGCTGCGCAACCGCGACGACGCCGACCAGCGCATCACGCCCGTCAAGCAGCTGCAGTTCGACGAAGCGGTATGTGTCCCCATAGCCATCGTGCCTTATCGAGCGATGCTTTACAGCAATTGAAAATTGAACGGGGGCGGGGGGAAACGCATCTTTCCGACATCGGCTGCTGCGAAAAGACAAGTTGCCTCGCGAAGCCATCCCTCCTCCACGCAGGACGAATTTCCGCACAAGAGTGACCTCATGACCGACCTGGGCAGAAAGCTGCGCAACGCCTCGCCTGCCGTGCTTGCAGGCCTCCCCGAGGACAACCTCAGAAACGTGCTGAAGGTATGCATGTTTTATTATGCGCTGTTCTTTTCGAGACCCTGCGAGGTGTTCTGAAAATGGAAGCTCGAAACGAGCCAACACCCATGCCGAACCGTTTAGATTCCTGCGCTCCTGGCATGAGAACCGAACAGACGAAAGGATAGCCTTACAAAAGAGGGTTGAAACCTGGCTGAAAACGAGAGCGAAAAAATGATGCGCCAACGCTTAGGTTTTTGGGGAGGTACTTTCTCGATCGTGTGAATGTTTGATCATTAGTGCTTTCCGTCCCCAGAGATCCGCGCAGCGAGCGAAAAAAGCGCGCAAAAAGGGATTCAAAGGGCAGGAGCGTGGTCCGCGTATCCGCCTGAAGGCGGAGCCCAACCCGGAAGAAGCCCGCGGGACACTGCCGGAGGCGCAGCAGGTTCCCGGGTCAAGTGATCCACTGGGCAATGGATGCCGCGGGGGGGGGTCGCTACTCTTCAGTAGAACCGAATTGCCGACGCGTCACTGCTGCTCGCCACCGCGCTCGGATCGGCGCGGCCCGGCAGCCTTCCGTCGGCTCGTTTTTGTTCGTTGTGGTACTCATTTGCTTGCCAATGACTCCCCACTACCGCAACAAGAAGGACGTTGGGACCGTCCTAAGCCGAAGAAGGAGTCCAAAAGCGAAGCAACAGCACCAACACGGAGACGCAAACCGAAGGCAGCCAAGCAGACCTCCCAGGGCAGGAGGGAACCTGCGGCGGTGAAGTAACGAAGCTCATCCGAGTGTCCGGTGAAACCCCTTGTCAATACCACCCAACGACTGCGACGCGCGTGCGAAATGTCGGACGTTAGCGTCTGTCAAGAGCATGCGTGACTCAGCCGTGTTGAGAGGCATCGGCTCACTCTGTCAAAGGACCAGACCACTACCGCAACAAGAAGACTGTAGTAGTGAGGAAGGTGCAAACTTGGAGGCTACAGTAGTCCTGCACGAGACTTGGGCACGTGTCTCGCGTCGGGCAGGTGGGCCTGTGACCTGTGTGCCTTTTACGGGATACGTCGGCTTCCTACTCATGGGGGACCAAGGTAGGCACTCTCACACCTCAAAACCGGACCAACCACTAACGCAACAAGAAGAGAAGTTAGTTGTGAAAAAGAGTGCCCCGGGCTGTGCAGGGGCCACCCGCGCAGTACTCCCAACTCGCACCAACAAAGTACGTGCGCTCGGCTAAGGCCGGCGCGTGGCGAGACTGGAGGCAGCAGTTAAAGTTCGGGGAACAGTAAAGTTCGGGCGAAGCTAAGTTCGGGCAATGCTAAGTTCTGGTGAAGCTAAGTTCGAGTGATGCTAAGTTCGGGCGAAGCTAAGTTCGGGCGAAGCTAAGTTCTGGTGAAGCTAAGTTCGGGTGAAGCAAAGTTCGGGCGAAGCTATGTTCGGGCGAAACAAAGTTCGGGCGAAGCTATGTTCGGGCGAAACAAAGTTCGGGCGAAGCTAAGTTCGGGTGAAGCAAAGTTCTGGTGAAGCAAAGTTCTGGTGAAGCTAAGTTCGGGCGAAACAAAGTCCGGGCGAAGCTTAGTTCTGGGTGAAGCAAAGTTCGGGTGAAGCAAAGTTCGGGCGAAGCTAAGTTCAGGCGAAACAAAGTTCTGGGGGAAGCAAAGTTCGGGCGAAGCAAAGTTCGGGTTCTGGTGGCAAGTTCGGCGCCAGTACCCGGGGGGGAGGCCCCCCCGGACCCCCCCCGACTCACCCGGGGTAAGCCAAATACCGCGAGATACTGAGAAACTCCGCAAAAAACGCAACTTTCGGGCACATTAGACCCCGAAACGCAACAAACCTCGAAAACCATCTTCGACCGGGAAAATGTCATGGGCGGGGTTCGAACCCGGGCCTACCGGCCTGAAGGCCGACACCCGGTCACTCTGCCACCCGCATACCTTTCGGAAGGGTAAAAAAAAGCTTGCTCCGCACTATTATCTAGTCCAAAAACAATACACTTTTCGCAACTTAGAAAAGCCGGGTTGGCTCGAATAGAGGCTATTCACATTGCATGTTCATAGGACCTCCAGTCTCGAAAAAGTATCTATTCTCACACAGTCGATGGGCTACTCCGACGATAGCTGCCGCACGTTGATCACCGACCTGCACCGGTCGAACAAGGGACTTCCGCCTTTGGTTCCGCTTTCTTCAAGCAAAATGGCATGAAAGACCTGCAAACCGCGCACTACGCAACCACAACACGAGCTCAACCTGGGGAGGGCGGCAGGCTATTTGGAAGACACCTCCCAGGCTCTCGCTTTATTTCTCTATTATTTTGCCCAAATGAGATTCAGTTGTTTCATCCCCCACAGTGTCAACAGTTAAACAAGGGGACGAGCCACAAGTTTGTGGCGCCCCACCCCCCGGATCGTACGAACGCGTTTCTGGTCTACCGGCAGTCTACAGCACGAGCGAAGCGAGATGTGCAGCACCGCGGGATTCTCGAAAGGTAGCTTTTCTACCGAGGCAATAAACAGTCTACATGCTGCGTCGCCCAGGTCTCGGCGCCACCACCAACCGGTAGAAACCCCCCTACCAATCGGCACCCTCTCCCTGGTCGGGCACTGATTGACTGCGTCAGCTGTCTGGTGAAAGAGTCCAGTGGTGCCGCTTTCGCGCTCCCTGTTTTTTGAGGTCGGCCACACTCGCGCGCCGTCGCTCCGCCCAACCACAAGCACCAAGCACATCCGTCCAGTCAGCAGAAGGGCGGGCTCCTTGGAGTCCACCCTGCTCCCCTCGATCCCAATCCAACTCTATTTCGCCCGCACTCTTGTGTCATCCTTCTCGAGAAATCCACTCTTCTTGTTCTTCTAATCATTGGACTGCGTGCCCTAAACGCGTCCATTCGCTGCCAGACCAGGCACGCTTCAACGTCCGGATTTCCCAAGGGACAGTGGGACTTCCCCACTCGGTCGGAGTAACTGCGTCCTCCTCCACCCCCCAAACCGTTCCCTCGCGCGTCATCGAATGCGCGGGGGGGACGAAGAAGCAAGGAAAACATGCCCTTAGTAGAATCGATAAAAGTACTCGAGTCAAGAAAAGTTTGAGACAAAAGAGCACGTCGACTCCGGCTGCTCGAAAAAAGTGCTGAAGTACACCGACCAATTCACCCGCGTTGCGCCGAGTTGTCACAATCAAGGTTGGCGCCGATCACTGCACCCCTTGCCGTCACCCGCTAGCTGTCCCGAAGCCTTCCATTTCGACATAGACCGCCCCGAGACGGCGCGATATTCCCGGAGGCTTCAAGCTAGCATTCGTTATAAGACACCAAGGGCTGTGTGTCCGGTACGCAAAAACCCCCTTTCGCGCGCGCAGAATGCGATCCCCCGGGCGCCCCGCCGGGAGTGGAGGAGTCTCCACCCACCGGCTTCCTTCATAAAAAAGTCCTTTAGAGCCAAGCGAAGCGAATTAGCAAAAAAAAAAAAAGGAAAAAAAAAAAAAAAAAAAAAAAAGCAGTCTAGAAAAGGAGGTATTCATTTTTCCCGCCACTACCTGTTGCAGCAAGTGAACAGAAATATGAAACCTGAAGGTTACCGACTTTTTAACACCCTCTAAAAAAAAAGCCCAAAATGGAAGCAGTGTTGGAGCTCTGCTTCCGCGCACGAGTCTAAACCGTCTGAATGCCCACCCTGTTCCCTGTGGCTAACCCCCCCCCCTCCCCCGTGGGAAAATAAAGAGGGGTTGTTTCCATCGAAACTTACCCCTGAAAGAAAAGAATCCCGAAATGTCAACTTTTTACTTCTTTTTTCCTTGAACCTTCTTTCGTTCCTAGAAGACAAAGTACAAGCGCGGGCTGAAGCAACCAGTCCCATCTTACTCGTTCAAGCGAACACACACCCCTACGAGAGGTACCTGGGGTTCTGCAGCCTGTCGTTTCGATCAGTATTCTCGTTGTTGTTTTATTCACGTGCAGCATGGGATAAAGTCGGCCCAGAAGTGAAAGAGAGAAGACGAGCCGGCGTCTTGCAGTTCTGTCCCAGTGTGTGGGTGCCAGAGGCCAAGCAAAAAAGGCCGGTGGCATTCAGCATGCGGTTTAGCCACTTCACCACCTGTAGCAGTGGGCATCACGCCAGTACAGGAATCCTTGAAGTGGGTGAGGTTTTCGCAGGCGCAAGTCTTTCTCTCGATCTCCTTCAAACTACAACACACAGCGGCACCGCAAGCATTTGTAGTTTGCTCTTTGCCCAGGCGTCATTGTCCCCTGCATTCGTGCGGTTTTCCTTCAGAAGAAAACCTGGTTCCAAGGAATCTTGTCACGAATCCATCTTTTCCCCGCGTAGAGTTACAAAGTAGCAGCGACTAAGTCTTTGTGAGTAGAAAAGCCAATCTCCAGCATGACCAATCGCCAGCATGAGTGGCTGTCCTCATGGATGGGTCCATGGATACCTCTGCTGTGGGTTCTCATACACACACGTGCAGCAGTTACGGCGCCAGCAAGCTTTTTTCCAGCATGTTTGCGAGCTTTCAATCATGTGTATGATACGGTTGTCCGGTGGTGACCGCAATTCTGCTTGATAGGCGACAAAACGGGGGTTCGCCCGATGGCGTTTGTATACTTCCGCTCACGAAGACTTTTGCTACGCATCCGAACACCTTGCCACGAGCGACAAAGTGTTGTGAAAGCTGAGCGCGCCTTCCAGGGCACGAATTCTCCCCACAGAGTTATAGAGAACCCTCCCCCGTCGCCTTCATTCATCTTCCTTTTCTTTGCAGTGCAAATTGCACCAAGCCTGTCCCTCTTCCCTCCCCGAAATTTTATTCGGGACTTAGAATACGCAAAGGAGTCAAAATCAATTATATAACAATGAAAAAAGGAGAAAAGAAAAACGAAACTCGCAGTCGAAACCGCGAAAATGAATGGGCGCTGCTGTACAAAAGAGAGCCTTCTGTTTTTTTTTTAATAGTACATCTGTACTGACCGGAACATTTCCGGAACAACGGTTGCACATGAAAGAGAAAACGAAGCCAACGAAAAAGTTCTAATACAGGAAACCCCCCCCCCCCAGAGAGGTTTATACCCTGTACACGCGAAGAACAAGAAATTTTTGCCTTATCATTTTCATCACCTTTGGTCAGCTGATGCTTCCGTTCGAGACTTCCGTTGCTTCGTTTATCAGTGCAAGCCCCAGCTCCGGAATTGTTCTTTGCTTCGAAAGAGCATCTTTTTTGGTAGCAAATACTCGAAGTGGCCGCTAGTTGCGAATTACAAACGCGTCACTACCAGCAAGTGACCCTCCGAGTCACGTAGCCTAAAGGCTGGCATGGTGTGGTCGGCATGCCTCAACCGTATCTGGAAGGTGACGAACCCGGATCACTCTGGTAAAAGCAATGCCTACCTCAACAAGATTCCGAATTAAGGTGCCAGCGCACGTTCTGGCAAAGCTACAACCTGAACTCTGGTTCAACCGGCCTCTCTCGATAGTGATCCGCTATGTTTGTTGTTGCTTGACTTGCCACAGTACAGACTTGAAGCCCCCGGGAGAGAGATCTTCCGACTGCAAAACAAGTCAAATGGGAGCAAACAAGATTCGGACCCCTGTTCAACCTGCACCAGCGTCTCACATCGTCGGCATTTTTCGGAGCGATTCTTCACACACAGTACTTCTCAGTACTCCGACCCCGGCGGTAAAAAAAGAATGGCAAAACCCCCCGCATTTCTTAATGTGTTTTCTTTTTTGTATTCTCTTTTTTTGTTCTCACGTTCTACCGTACTTCTAATAGTGTTGGCCCCAACATTTGTTGTCGTTCGGAAAAAAACCTACCTACCGGTTATCCGCGTTTTTGAGAGTTAACACTGCATTGTTGGACCGGAGAATTAGTAGTTGGCTGCGTACTACATGAATCTCGTAGGTTCCGCTGCTGAGTGCGCACCAACAAGGCGCCACACTACCGGCAATCTCTTTTTTTTTGTAGTAACAATGCTTTGTGAACACGAGAGAGAACGCTGGCAGCGTGTTTGGGAGATTAGCCTAACGATCATATTCACTCACTATCAATCACTAACAAGGCTAATCCTCCCCCGGCACGTACAAACAAGCCATCGTTTTTTTCCTGACAACCTTTTTAGAAGTGCGGCATTTTTTATTTGCATTTCACTTCGCGCCCTTGTTTCCGTGCGAGCCGTTCAACAAAAAGGTACGTGTATCCCGTCAAGTTGCCAGGGCCTCTTGTCGAACTGCTTACCTTCAACATTTCTGCCAACGAGACCTTTTCCGAAGCATGAGCCGAAGCGTTTTCGCCTCAGTGACTGACTCAGAGGCGACCCGAAAAGGAAACAAAATAAAAGGAGGATCTGCCGCCCATCGGACAGGGAAGAAAACCTTAACAAAAGGCCGTTCCGGGTCCAGGAACATGACGGTCAACCACAGCTTCCAAAGCTTGAGTCGAAGAGCACAGTGCCCCGTCCGCTCTGTCCTGTCTCTACGTGTTCAGCGCAAGCGCCAAGCCCAAGGTGCGCTACGCCTTGATGCTTTAGTTTGCGAAGTCGGTAGCCACTTGACCCGTAGCTCTGCAGTACACTCATCAGCAATAAGGAGAGGTGTCGCTGCTCACCTGCCAGATCCGTCCTGGGGACGCGGCCTCGGCCAGATCCAGCTGCTGCCCCATCGGGCAAAAGAAGTAAACTCAATGAAATAATCCCCCCCCGCCCTTCTCCGCCTTTCCCCCCGAGAAAAAGAGCTTTTGTTAGAGCCGTTCCGCGCCCCGACCTCTTCCATCCATGTCACCCCCACCCATTCAGCTTCCGTTTCCTTCCCTCTCTTTCTCCGCTTCTTTCCATTTCTTTACCGTCCGGTGTCCTTTTTCTTCCCGCCCCCAAGTCAACAAAAATGAAAGGAGTGAAAATAAGGGGGACACACCACAGCATTATTGCGGTAGACGATCGAGAGGTTGTGGGTTGTTGTCTTTCCTTGCCTGAGCGTCTAGATTGTGTGCCGTGTCGAAAAAAAGTGATAGTCAAAAAGAGAGCATCAGGTTTTTGAAAGGAGAAAAGGAGATTGGTGGTCCCGTGCAGCAAGGTTTCAGCAACACGTGAGGGGGTGAGGGCTCCAAGGCTAAAAACATGGCCAACCGAGAGTCGGAGTTTAGCGTCGAAACTCCCCGGTTCTGCACAGACAGAATGCCCATCACTACCTGAGAGAGAAGTACAAAGGAAAATAAGCCGTTTCCAGAACCAGGGAACGAAGGGCAGTGCAGGACTGAACAGCATCACACCCGCCTCCTGTATATGCTGTCTTCTTCTCCACGAGAACGACCTGATGTCAAGTTGCAAGAATACCAACCGCATCTGTCAAGAGATGCCGGCTCTCATTCGAGTCACACACAGTCCCAGCATGTTTCCCTGTGTGGCTTTTTTGGACGCCACTTCCCCCTTGACAAAGGACATCCCTACCCGTTCCCCTGTGTTCTTTTTCCTCCCCCCCGCACACCTTTTCTTTCGGACTTTTCAACTTGTTTGTCTCCTCTACCGACACGCTTAAAGTGGAGGAAAAATAATGTACAGTTGCGTCCTATATCACCAGCCACATACCATGGTGTCATACTGCTGGCGCTCCACAGCAGGTACATAGCACCGTGGCATGCACCCACAACGGAGTGTTCCCGGTGCCCAGATCCTTCTCCCGGGCGTGTCCTTTGTCTTGTGTTATGCTTTTGCCCGCCCCCCCTTCATCTCACTTCCCACTCCAATCCAGCAGGTAGCATCAAAATGTCGTCTTTCTTTTCTTTACGCCCTGGTTTTGGGAACACCGCAGCTCTAGGGGGGTGAGGAACCTCGCGAATTCGACAGTACTCGCTAATCCTGTCTCCGGTCACGGATCTGTAGCCGGCTCCGTGGTCGGCCCAAGCCCGTCCGAACTGTCCAAGGCCTGTACAATATCCTTTGGAGCGACTTGGCTCCGCCGTAGGAACAAAGAGAAGTGAGAGGAAACCGGAAACTTCCCAGGGAGATGGTCCCTGCACTTTATCTCGTCTCTCTTTTCTCTCTCTTTCTTTGGACAAGCACCTGCGTTGTAGGAGATACTCGAGGAGGCCGCCAGTTGCGAATTGAAATAGCATGTCGACGACTCTCCACCAACGCAGGTGTTACTACTTCTACAAGATATCCTCATTCCGCGCACTTTGGTTGTTGGTTCTCCGCCCCCCCCAGCCTCCGGCAGAAGAAGCACATGGCGACGCTCCGGAGTATCTCCAATTCGGCTTTTCAAAGACTGGCCCTGATGCCAAGACAACTTCGGGCAGTCTGGACAGGCGCGGATAGAAGGCCACACCGCCTTGCACCCGAACCGGCAGTGTCCTGAGGGTTCTCCAACAACGAGTCTCGCTGCTGTTCAAAACGTAGCGGCGGTCGTTCCTCCCCCCCTTAAACGAGCGCCCCTCCCTCCAGCCCCAAGCCCCGTCCCTTTTGTGCCTTTTCGACCTATCGCCAGTTTGAAGAGCACGTCGCAAAGCGACACCACGGGTATCTCTTGTGCACCCCGATCAGCCTCCGCCCAAGCCGAAACAAACACCCGGTGGTTTGAGGCGTCACGTTGTGTGCGTGGCGAGCGTGTGACGTGCTCTTATTCGCCCTCCCCTCCCAAGTCTTTTCCCTTTCCTTTTCCTGAAGGTTTTCCTTTTGTTTTTGTAGAGAACCAGGACCTGGAAGTACTACTACTAGCTACGCGTAAGAACCAGACACTGTTGTGCTCATCGAGTGCAAAGCAGGCATGCAAAGGCAATGCAAGATCCGATAGCAATGACCGTCGACAAGTTCTGAAGATTCAAGTTCGCAAATCTCGTGCGTGTCGCAATCGAAGTGTGCCGCAACCAGCAGTAGTGCTTTTCTTGTTTCCTGGTCCCATATTTTGCTTCGATGTTTCTGTGCTCCCCGCCTCCCCTGTTTTCCCACGCAGTCTTAAGTCTTCATCTTCAACCCCTTCGCCTTGCTGCGTCACGCCGCAGCTTCCTTTCAAGCCCGGAGCTTGTCGAACGCACGCGAATGCAGTACTCCATCAGCGGTCTTCAACCTATGTCTGTCTGTGTTCTGGATTCAGAAGCCAGTGAGCTACTCCAAGACCCGCAGAAGCCGAGCGAGATCTCAACCTTCTGCAGACAACTATATCCAGCAAACGCACAGGCGTCAGAAACGGCGGCAACTAGCTTTCCCAAAGGTGCGGGTGAGAAGAGGAAAACAGCTCCTTTGCTCCTTTGTTCCATCACAATGGCGTCAACCGACGCGAAAAACAACGAAGTCGACAAGCTGATCGGGAATGCGTGGGGCTGGTTTGGCAAGGCACGAGATGCGGTCAAAACAGCGACCGAGAAGCTGCCGCAGTCCGTGAACCGTGCGTTGGACCAGATGAAAGCGATGGAAGACAAGCCGGACGATAAAGTGGAAGCCGTGTACTTCCCATGGGACGACGTACCAACCGCTTGGTGGGCTCGAGGCGGCGAGTGGGGGGCACTGGCCAAAGGCATTGTCGTAGACGACGGGTATGCAAGGGGTTTTGTATTGAAGGTGAACGCTGCCATGCGTCCTCTCATAACGTACCTGGCTCCAGGAGATTCTATTTCCGCGCCCTCCCTACTCTTTCCAGCACACAGCCGGCACGATTCCGATCTCTGAGTGATGACTTGTTCGGCACGAGGCCGGTTCGCCTTGCAGGAAACTTTAACTCCAGAAAACGGCCGTTTCGAAGATTTTTCCGGTTCAGCACAGAGTTGAAATCGTTTGTCTTGTTAGCCCAAAGGTAGGTACGTGAACTATGGAGTGCACTTGAGACTCGCAGCAACCTTGTGGTCACTGCAGAATCGCCAGGGCGACGAAAGAACAGAGCAGCGGGGGTCCCCTCACCTGCTGACGTCTTCGGGAATAAATGCCTCTGACCACTGGTCGTCCGAGCGATCACAAGCGGTATTGACTTCAATTGTCGGTCCACCACACACAGAACGTTTCTGATCGGTCCCGAGCGGGGATTGACGAAGAATGAGTCTCAGGCCCTGCTGGCGAACGGCATATCCGTGGACTTTAAACCGATGGTATGTGATTCAACTGCCGTATATGATCATGAACCTTGAAAGTCGATTCAGGACGAACTGCAGGTTTTCTTCTCGAAAAGCTCCTCTTGCGACGTAAAGACTCAATTTTCACATGACTATGCGTAGCCGTCCGCCGTAGTCTACTCCTGAACCTTTACGACACACCGCAGGATGCGAATGAATGTCTAGACAAAGTTACCCAGGAGCTGCTTAACTACAAACGGCTTTCTGACGCAAGGTTTCGGTTGGTGCCGAAGTTCGTAAGGGAGGAGACATTTTGGTCGAACTACTTCTGGAAGCTTCGTGAGTTGGGAAAGTTGAAGAGCATTCAGGTACGTGCACTGTTGGCCGTTCAGAGCCATTTTCTGAACCAGAATACCCCGATTGTGCCGCGATATGACTTCCAAGTGACGCCCATTAACGTGATTGCCAGAACGCTGGTCCGAAGTGGCTCGGTCTAACCCCCCGTTTCCCGGATTTCGGCTGTGTGAAGCAGCTGCTTCAGGCTAGCGGGAGAAAGTACAGGGGTGTGATCAGGCTCGGAAACTATTTAGTGATTATCGTCACTTCTTACGTGTTACAATGGGTAGCCGCGTTTGGTACCAGTAACCAAAGCCAGTGGCTACCAGAAGGTCAACACTGAAAAATTACGATTGGACACCGTTGGGCACGTCCAACCGTCAAAGAAATCTCTTGCCGGATGGACACATACGAGCGAAGAAGTGCGGCAAGTTGTGATTGCTACGAAAAGAAAGCGGTGCGGTGGTCAGACAGGCTTCGTCGCCCGACTTCTCGGTGTTTGCCCAGCTCGAGACGTTAGCCGTGAGCAGAAGGCAAGGGACTGGGCCGAAAAGGTGCCGGCTATGTGGGGACCTTGACTTTACGGCAACGCCGCAATGTCAAGATCTCGGCAACAGCCATTGAGTGCCGGTGATGCAAGCACAAGGTGGTGACGAGCCAGACCTACCGCTAGCAGTTGGAAGGGCGCGGGACTGACAACCACAGCTTCCCTTGTGTAGCCAGACACAGTTCAGACAGAGTACAACGCCACTCCGGAGGTAGACCCAAGTGATCCTTGGACTGGTTTGCACGTTATTGCGTCAGTAGATTCAGGTGCGTTAGCAACACCATGCCGTGATGTTTAAGCTACGGGGGCTTCCTCTCCCCCCCCCCCTAGGGCTAAGTTGGATGGAAACGCCGTTTCTTTTAGTGTTTTCGAAATAAGGAAACGGAAACGGAAACGGAAACGTTTCCGTTTCTTTTAAAAGAAACGCCGGAAGGCTCTTCATGCTGAGGGGTCCTATAAGATACCACTTCACGGGTCCTTCTGTGAGTCCGTCTGGCGGGCTCTCTGACTCTTCAGGGCCCTTCGACTTGGCTCGGCCCCTTCTTGTGTGTCGTCGCGGTCTCGTTTGTGCAGAGCAGTCGCCGGTGCTCACCGCTTTCTTTCGTCGGCGATCTGACACGAGCAAATAGATAACCACAAGCTAATGATGCAGAATGTCGTCACATGTGGATGTTTTCTGACACCAGATTCCACCCTTCTGTGCCTACCACTTCGTCTTCTGCTGCTTCCAACCCACGAGTGGGGCTTGTTGAATCTGCCGTCCTCTTCTGCATTGTTGGTGGTTTCTTCCTGCCGTCGTTGTCTATGCTCCGACAACACCGCCCCTTCCGGTGACGGTTGCCACCCGTCGTCGTATGCAAGGTGCACTGTGGCAAGCGATGTTTAACGCACACGTTACTGCGTGGCCATCGCTTTTCTGGCGGGTTCAACATTGCCCCGGCATACGTGTGCCCTTCTCACCTCCTGATGCTGATTGCACTCCCTCTTTGTCTTACACCGCCGAAAGACCCCGGTCTTGTAGCCTGTGGCGCTGAACGATCGTATCTGTAGAGTCTATTATTGGAAGCGGATGTGCTTTCCCGATCGTCTTCAGCGCGTTGGCCAACAGCCTCGCATAACAGAGCATCGTCGCCACAACAGCCATTGGTGTAAAGAGCTGCAGACCTCAAAGTCAGCACAACCGGACGCGTGTGGTTGCGTCTGCTCCACGCGGTCGCAACTCTTATGCTTCTTTCCTCCCTCTTTTCGGAGCCTCCTTGTCCATGGTTTCCCGCTGGATTGCGGGGTCCGCCGTTCGGAACACATTTCCGGTCGGACCTTCAGCCAGTATACTAGTGGCATACCAGCCGTTTCTTTTGAAAAGAAACGGCGTTTCCATCCACCGCCAAAAAGAAGGAAACGGAAACGGAAACGGAAACGGAAACGTTTCCAACGTTTCCATCCTACATAGCCCTAGGGGGCGCGACTCAGGCCTTTTTACGTGGGGCCAAATGTGTATTTTATTATTGGCGCTGTTTTTCCGTGCTTTTAGGGAATCCCGGGGTGGTTTTGAATCCGCAGTAGCTTTCTGATGGAGTATGACCCCAAAATTGGTGAGAATGGCGCCCGGAATGACCAGCGAATGCAAAAAAGAGCAAAAAATAGGCATATTGGGCGCTCCCTGAAACCGGGCAGAAATGGCCTATTTTCAGGCTGAGCAGCCCGGAACCGTGATTAAGTGCACGAAACCACAGAAAAAAAAACCAGTATGTGTTCCCGGGCCCTCGCGTGTGGTCATCGGTGCCCAGCGACCCTGTTCTGAGGTCAGAGAAGACCCGGAACGTGCTCGGTACGTGCCCGGTACAAGCCCAGTACAAGCCCAGTACAGCCCGGTACGTGCCCAGTACGTGCCCAGTACAGCCGGTATGTGCCCTGGCACGTTCCGGACCTTCTCCGACCTCAAAACAGGGCGGCTGGCCACTTAGGACCACGTGCGAGGGCCCTACAAAACATTTTGTGGAATTTTGGTGTGGTTTCGTGCACTTTGTCACGTCTCGGATAGAAGATGGTAATCCGAGGCATCTTTATGTCCTGCCAAGCACCCCGGAACCCAGCAAGAAATGGCATATTTTTATGCTGAGCTGCTGTGCGTGACAAAGTGCACGAAACCGCAGCAAAATTCCACAAAATGTTTTGTAGGGCCCTTGAAAGTGGTCCCAGGTGGCCAGCCACCCTGTTTTGAGGTCGGAGAAGATCCGGAACGTGCCAAGACACATACCGGCTGTACTGGGCACGTACCGGGCTGTACTGGGCTTGTACCGGGCACGTACCGGGCATCTTCCAGGTCGTCCCCGACCTCAGAACAGGGTCGCTGGCCACCGATGACCACACGCGAGGGCCCGGGAACACATACTGGGTTTTTTTTCTGTGGTTTCGCGCACTTTAACACGGTTCCGGGCTGCTCAGCCTGAAAATAGGCCATTTCTGCCCGGTTTCAGGGAGCGCCCAATGTGCCTATTTTTTGCTCTTTTTTGCATTCGCTGGTCATTCCGGGCGCCATACTCACCAATTTTGGGGTCATACTCCATCAGAGAGCTGCTGCGGATGCAAAACCACCCCGGGATTCTCTAAAAGCACGGTATAACAGCGCCAATAATAAAATACACAGGGTTTCTACCAGGAGTCGCGCCCCCTACCCCCCCCCAGGGTGCGCACTAAGGGACGTTGCCCCCGTTGCACGTTGCACCCCCCTTTTTTTTTTGGGGGGGGGGGGGGTCGTTTTGGGGGCTGTTTTTGGGGTGTTTCCCAGACCCCCCGGTGCCGAGTGGGTACTCCGTTTCCTCCAGATGAATCCGTTCTCCTCGTTTTCGAAATCGAAACCCACTTTTGCGGAAAAAAAGGTCAATCCCCACCAAAATGTTTTCCTGCACTTTTTTGGCAGGGAAATGTACTTAGCAACTTTTGAGCAAAGTCAGTTTCCCCGAAAACCAAGATTCCTGCAGTGCACTCAAAAATCAGCCAAAATCTGGAAAATTGGCCCAAAAAGTGAAAATTCGAGCAAATTTGGCCGATTTACCATGTGCTTTCCCCAAAATGCCAATACCCCCCAAAAGCTGTTTTTCAGGCAAATCCGCTGGGAAACGTACTTAGAGAGTTTCGAAACAACGGCACCAAGAAAACCACGAAAGGGCAGATTTTCCCGGTTTCAGCCTGTGTTTTGCACGTCAAATTTCAGGCCTCACAGACGAACCGAGGACGGAGTGGAAAGATCCATCGCGAAAGAGCGCGTTTAAGGGGGTCCCCGGAAAAAAGGGTGGGGGGGTCCCCGGCCACCAGGTGCACCAAACAGGACCCCCCCCCCCCCCTCCAAATTTAGCAGACGTTGACATTGCCCGTTGCACCCCCCAATCCTTAGTGCGCCCCCTGCCCCCCCCCCCCCCCCCCCCCCCCCTAGGGCAATGCTGTCAGCGTACGGCCGTACGTACGCGTACGCGTACGCCGATTTTTTTTTGGCGTACGCGTACGCGTACGCACGTATACGTAGTCACCGGCAGTACTCAACCAAGTGGGTACAGGAGTAAACGTATACCCAACAGGAAGAAACATGCTCGCGAAGCCAGCTCCAAAGCCGGTAGCAAAGCTAGCCCAAAAACAGCAAAGAGGCCCAAGAACGAGCGGGGTCACTCGTGGAAAACCTGGGGAAGGGTATGAAGGAAGTCAGGTGCAAGTTCTGCACGGAGGGGACGCTGTCGCCGTGTGGTGGTAACATTTAGGGAGCGAGAAGTCAGTACTTCAGAAGCTGGCTGGCAACCGCCTTGTCGGGCTAGTCTCATTGATGACGAGGAGTGAGGAATCGTAGTGAACTTCCTCGTGGGGGGTTTCTCGGTTCTTGCTCGGGAAACACAGGGTAGTAACGTCAGCAGGTAGACGTGCTGAACCCCACCGCATGGTACGGCGTTGGGTGCCGTACACGTACGCGCGTACGTACGCGTACGCGTACGCGTACGCGTACGCCGATTTTCGAAAAACTGGTGCGTACGCGTACGCAGCCACCACAGCCCTAGGGCAGTGTTCCAGGTAAACGGTAAACGTTTACCGTTTATAAACGTTTACGTTTACTCATTTTGGAGTAAACGTTGAGTAAACGTTGAGTAAACGTTGTGTAAACGTTGTGTAAACGTTGTGTAAGCGTTTGTACTGAAACAAGGGCGGCATCCACTGGAAACGCAATCTATCAAGGAAGAGGGGCAACTAAGTATATTCCAGACGGCTCTCGTCACAAATTGCGAACAAGCGCAAAGGAGACGCCTGGGAGGGGTGACATTCACGGAAGTACCCGGATCGAAGATGCGCAAGGTAACCTCCAAGTTCTGCGAGAAGGCCTTCTCCACCGCCTCTGCTGAGCACCTGCTCGCGGCTGCGCCCCAAAAGATCCCAAGGTGGTAGCACACACCCGCCTTCGTCGTCAAGCTGAAGGCAGCAGAAGAAAAACGAGAAAGCCAAGACGAAGCAGCGGAATATGGTGTCATCACTAGAGCGACCACTGCAGTGGACGCCCGAAGCCATCAGGTACTTCTTCTATGAAGAAGCCATCGGGTTTAACAAGACTACTGGTCGTTCGTTCCTGACCATGGTTTCAGTCCTGTGCGGGCTATCAGCACACGATGAGTACACCCCCCCAACGCCCGAAGAACTCGGTGGGGTGATGCTTGACACCGCCATAGAGATGGACAGCCTGATGGAACGTGGGTTGTGCCAGGAGGCCAAGTTTGGTCTAACCGTGCTCTGTAGGCGAGTAAACGTTTACCGCGAGTAAACGTAAACGTTTACCGTTTATAAACGTTTACGTTTACTCATTTTGGAGTAAACGCGTTTACTCAACGTTTACCAGCTTCACTGCCGGCCCCCCCCCCCCCCCCCCCCCCCCAGTGCTGATGCTAAGGCCCCTAAACTCGGCATCGTTGTCAGCCGGACGGCAACGAGGGTGGGTGGGTCCCCCCCCCCCTAAACACCCCCCCCCCCTCCTGCAGGGCCTGTGTGCAGCAGGGTGGTGACCGCTCCAAGGTGGTTTCCTCAGCAGCGACCAAGAAAAAAAAATTTTTTTTTGGCCCAAATCCTCCCAAAAAAGCACTCGAAAAAAAGTTTTTTTGACCCACTTTTTCCACTATTTCACCTTAGAGAATTTAGCTAAGGTGGGTCCCACAGTAGGTCCACAGTGGTTTACACCAGGAGGGGGGGGGGGGGGGGGGGGGGTACCCACCCCCACCCAGGGTTAGCAACTTCGTTTTGGGTCTCAGGCTTAGTATCAGCACTGCCCCCCCCCCCCGTTTCCTGAACAATCCTTCACTAAGTCCGCGGTTAAAAACCCTGGCCTCAGTGGGGCAAGCACTCTTCAAACCCAAGAAACATCCCCCGCCGTGTCAGCCCTGTGAAGCTGTTACGCCGTTTGCGAACGTATGCAGCCGCTTAAACCTTTGCAGCCGTTTGCAGCCCTCCCCTCCTCTCTTGTCCGTGCGTCCGGCGATATTTGCCGAATGGTCACAAAGCCCTGCCCCCCTTTATTCCATCCCCCAAAACGAACCAGCCGCACGCGAGGGCATTCCTGATGACCCTCAACGCTCCACGAGACCTGCCCGAAGGGCCGGGCATGGCAAG
Source organism: Diplonema papillatum (assembly GCA_030068145.1). Taxonomy (NCBI): domain Eukaryota; phylum Euglenozoa; class Diplonemea; order Diplonemida; family Diplonemidae; genus Diplonema; species Diplonema papillatum. Next base: position 141,764 of record JAPJBO010000319.1, read on the forward strand.
CAAGCCACCGCCGAAGTCGTTGCGTGACCGTGAAGTGCATGCCGGTGTGATCGAGAGCATTTTGAAGGAACTCGAGGCAACAGAAGGCCGCAACGCCGAAAACGTCGCGATGGAGAAGAAGCACAGCAACGTGCTCAGCTTGTTTGAAGAAGGGACGGAGGCGCTGAAGCTTCTCAAAGAGTGCCTCGACGACGAAGACATGAAGGAGCACCTTCAGGTTTGCCCCCGCTCTTTGCTTTCATTGCGGCTTCGGTTTGCTTCACGCAGATCAGGCAAACTGCATGCACTTGTGTCACAAATCGAACCCAACTTGCATTGTACAGGTAGCCTACGACTCTTGCTTGAGTATCTACGAAAAGCTGCAAAACGAGGTCAACAGCACAACGAGCGACTCCAATGCCGACACGACGGCCTTCTCGCGCCTCGTCGAGCTTCTCGGGAAACTGGACACCGCAATCAAGAGCTACGAGACTCGAAATCAAGCGCAGCCGACCGCAGGTGCGTTTTTCCTCCTTTCTCGAGACGTATCTGAGGATACGCAATTCGTGGCTGTAATGCTAGGCCGTGCAGGGCACGTCAACGTTATCAGCAAACCCGTAGCCCATCAGTGAGTATCACAGGGGCATTACAGCCCGTACACCAAGGGCATACCATCGGCTGCGGTTTACAAGGTTACAGGCACACCTTGAATCACAAGCGAGTGGATGCAGATGCGCTTCGTCCCTGCTGCACCACAACCACGTTTCTGAACCATTCTGGGTTCGTGACCACGAATCTCTGAGATGGGAACGTCGCAGTTATGGGGCAATCAATTACCTTATTCTCGCACTGTATTATCCTTAGGGTTTCTTATGTCAATTGCCGGAGACCGCCATTCGGAATATGCAACAAAGGAGTATGGTTGTGCCGGTTTGAGGGTGAATATTTTGATTGATTGAGATCACCACTACTCAACTAGTCTCGTTCAATTTTTGGTTTACCTTGAGAAGATCTATTTGTTATTCCGTGACGGCTTCCCAGTGCCCTGAATGTCAACGCTGAGAGGTGTCAGGTCAGGCTTGGGAGTAACTGAGGCTCTCTTAACGTAGCATGCCTCGTCTTCTAATTTTAGACGTGCTGAATGGGCCAATGAGATTCCTTCTGTCCCTACCAACAAATGGCAAAGCAGCTGTCAAGGGAACGAGCTTGAAACTGTCAGCGGGTGAAGAAGACCCTGTTGAGTTTTATTCTTGTCCGACTTTGTGCAGCGACACGAAGTGTAGAAGTATCTGCGCATCGGTTTGTGTACAAATTTAAACTAGCTGGGAGATGGTAGGACCACCCTTGGGAGCCTAGACCTTTTTCTCAGGCTGGCGTTTGCTCGCGACAGTAGACTATCAACAACAAACTCGCCACAGAACCGAAGAGATCATCCGTCGCACGTGCTACTCCGTCGCCTTCGGGCGTGAACGACGAAGCAGACGAGGGGTCGGCTCATGAGTCGTATGTTGTTGTGCCTGGGCGATCCGGCGAAAACTTGGACGAGCAGCAAACAGACGAACCGCCCAAGGCTGCAACGACTCCTTCCCCTGGTGGAACGCCGTCCGTCTCAAAGCCTCCTGCGTCCGCCGACCCGTCTCCGAGTCGCGCTACCCCCGCTGTCGCTTCGGCAGGCGCAACGAAGCCTGCCGTGCCTTCGCCGGCACCCGTGAAAGATGAGTTTTCGGCACTTCCCTGGGATACGGACTCCGATTGAGACCCCGTTATCTTTGTGTGTGTTGCCGGTGTCGATCGGTGGCTGAACCATAAGCCGGGTGCTTTCTCAATCCTGTGTCATTGCCGTGTTTGCGACCTTTCGACCACCGCAGGTCATCAACCTGGCTACCATTTGGCAGTCGGGGTTGCCGCGGGCGGCTGTCGATAGGGCAAAATAAAACGAAAGACCCGACCCGCCCCGCTACCGGTCCGTTATCTGAGGCTGCAATCGACCAGAAGATGCTGCTAAAAAAGCTGGTGTAGGTGCCGTGCAAGAAATCTCTTCAAGGGGATCTGTGCTACGAAATGGTTGACGACACGAAGAAGAGAAGCAATGCAGATCAGTACCAAATATTCCGTAGCTTGTGCACTATAAACCGTTGTAAGCAAAACTGGAGTTGCACTGCAGTTTGCAAGGGTCAGGAAGTTATGGTGCAAAAAACGCTCTTCGTGCCACCACTGTATATAAAGTCTTCATGATTTTGTCACGTCATGAAGATTAGCATAATCCCTGAAAACAGGAAAACAAAAGATATACCGTCTTCGGAAAAATATTTTATTTTTCCGAAGGCCTTCCGCGGAACATTTGGATATTTTTCCGGAAAATTCGTTTTCGATTTTATGTCTCCTAGCTGCTTTGCCCGGACGGGATTTTCGGTTCGGCGCTCTCTTGCTGTAAGAAACGGTCAAGTAAGAAGGCTACGTATCAGTGCACAAACGAAGCAGGGATATCAATCAGAGGTACTGCAAGAGAAACAGTATTAGCTACACTGTCACTCAAGAGGCTGGCCGACGAGGTGGAGCAGAGTCTACCGCAGAACGCTCCGCAGAAAAAGCGCGGGAAGTACAGCTCGTGGGAGGAAAGAGACCTTCTTGAAATAGGTGAGCTTGTTGCCCGTCTAGGACTCACAGGAGGGATGCAGAAGTGGAACAGCATGCCAGGCAAAAAGAAGGTTTCGTGTGCGTGCTCGGACGCTGTATGGGAAAAACAACTCCATTGTGCACGCTCTATGCGGAAGTCGGGGTGAACCGATCGACGTTGACGAACCAAAGGCCAAGAGAGGCCGTCCATCGACATTGAGAAAAAAGGAGACCGCGATCCTTTTAGAATTGATCGAGCGAAAACGAACGAACGGGGCCGCTGTCACTTACTCGCTCGTGAGCGTGCTTGCGCAGACCGTCGCCCGAACTACTGGGTTGCCAGTCATCGAATCAGAACTTGGCATAGAATGGGCTCGGAAGTGGTGTCGGAAGCACAACTACGTACGCAGACGAGCTACGACAAGCAGAGTACTGGATGAAACCCAGACGGAACAGAAAAAAGAAGAGATGCGGTCTGCTGTTCATGCTTTAATGGAACAACACGACATCCCACAAAGCTGCGTCTTGAACTGCGACCATACTGCGGCGCTTTTCATGCCCAGCCCGACTGCGACACTCGCCCCGAAAGGTGCTCGTGATGTGCGCATTGGCTACATGGGCGACAAGCGAAGCGTTACTGTTGTGACTGGTGGGGCTGCGGACGGGACTCCTATCCCCTACCAAGTGATCTTTGCGGGGAAAACGAGCCGGGTCATTCCCCAGGTTGCAGACACGAAGGGGTTCCACTTGACCCAGACCCCGAATAAATGGGCCAACACCGCGACGACAAAGCAGTACATCGACTGTGTTCTCGGACCGTTCAGGCTGCGTAGAATTGCCGAATTGCGGCTGCCAGAGACGCAATGGTTTTTGCTGCTCATGGATAGGTTCACAGGCCAGACTGGCGAGGAGGTACAGGAGCTTCTTGAACAGGCCCACTTCAAAACCCACTACATTGCGGGGGGATGGACTTCTGTACTTCAGCCGATGGATATCACCGTCCACGGGCCTCTCAAATCAAGGCTGCGAGAAAAGTTTTCGTTGTGGTATGCGAGACAGCTCTCGGCAGCCCTTCGGCGACAACGGCGCAGACTGCAACGTGCTCAGGGAGCAGACCCGGCGTCTGACGTTGCTATCGCGCATGGTGCCCTGGTCTCCGTTGATACCCGGACCCGGACCATGAGACCTCTGGTTCTCCAGTGGCTCATGGAGGCCCATGAGAGCATTACGGCTCAGACCATCAAAAACGGCTTCCGATTCTTGTTCCCTCATGTCTTCCTTGCAACAAAGACCAGCTGCGTTGTTGGTGCTGTCGTTTGCGTCTGCCTCGCATTCGTGGAAGAGAGCAATTTGCTATTTCCTGCCATCGACGTGGACTTGGTGCTGCCACCGCCGATTTTCGATGTGGATGTCGTGGGTGCTGCAGTTGAAAGAGAGATGTTGATGGCAATCGATGTTGACGCGGACGAAGATGCTCGTGAGAACGGAGAAGACGATCGCGAATTGATGCCTGCAGTCGAGGGACATCGACCTGCACCAGAAGTTGGCAATCCAGCCGTCGCAGAAGAGTCTCGTGCGGAAGGGGAAAATGACTGTGAGCTAGTGCCTGAAGCTGAGCTAGCCAACGATTCGTTGACGTCGATCAAACCTCAGTCAGTAAACCAACAAGACATCGCTGCAATTATGACGGCTTTCAGGGTCCTGGAAATTGCAGGAAACGACGAGTCCAACGACAACGCGTCAAGCAACGATCGTACGGATCGTTCTGGCGATGACTCCGACGAGACTGATGACGACGAGGACAGCGGGGTTGACGCGCAGGTTCCCGCCCCCCAAAACCCTGCTCCGATAACATGTCCGAGGAACGGCTGCAACCGCGTGATGCGGCGTGTCATAAAGCCCAGACAGGGGTTAATTTGCAGTACGTGCTCCACTACGATTGCTGGTGCCCTGCAACAAGAACCTATGCTCGACATGTGTTGCTGAAAAGCTGGCAGACGAGTCGCGCTAGCCGAAACCGGTAACGCCCCTTCACATCAATCGATAAAGCGTACGAAATATCAGATGGTTTGCGTTTTCAACAATCTCGTGGGTTTTTTTTCTTTTCAAGGTGAAAGATGGTGGGGCGTAAGAAACGGTTCCATCAGCAAGTGTTTTTTTCCTTCTGCGAATCAAACCATCAGCGTCCTCGTTGCTTCCTAGTACCGGCCGCAAACCGAGCCCCAGACCCGCTGGGTCGGAGCGTCCAAAGCGCTCTCAGTCTAGGATTTTGGGTGGCTCATAAGGCGCGGGGGGGGAACCCACAGTTAGGGGGCGGGGGAATACGTTCTGGACTTAACAACCGGAAAATCGCCTGGGACTTTGATCGGACCGGAAAAATATTTGGATAGGAAAAATGTTTATATAGGAAATATTTTGGATAAAATGGCCATCCCAGAAAAATTTGGATATTTTTCCTATCCAATATTTTTCCGAAGACGGTACAATACCGGTCCATTTTCCGGTCCAACATTTTTCCGAACATGGTACATGTTCCCTCTATCTTCCCGCAAAAGGCTGCATTCCGTGGTGCCCGGTCTTTGCATGAAAGCCATGCACGCAACTGTAGCCAACTGCGCCTACCTCCGTCTTTGCTTGCACTCAACTCTAACCCTTCCCCGCTCGAGGCGTAAGAACGGAAGCACAGCAACCTGTTTGGCGTATCTGAAGTATATGGCACAACGGTTCTTGAACACGCCCCTTTCTTTCGCAAGAAGCACGCTGAGGAATCAAGTCCCTCCTCGAGGCCTTCCCCCCACCCCGTCACAACCACAATGCGTTTCATATTCGCACACCGTGCCCGGGAAACGTAGAAAGGAACGAGAAGCTCCTTCACGTCAAGGCGCGTGAGCTTCCGAGCAACTGGGGAAGCGGCCACCGCCTTCCGGAAACAAGAAGGTTTGTCCACCCTTTTGCTTCACTGTCCTTGAAGTTGAGACCCATCTTGCCCTTCGCTGTGTGATACCTGGCTGATACCTGCCCTCTCTCTTCTCTCTGCAACGAAACTGCGACTGCAGCAGGGTTGAAGTCAGTCCGGTGGAGAATATCAACCAAATCCGGGTCAGAGCTTCAATGCTTGTGCCCGGTTTCTCAGCGATGCTGCAGTGCTGCCCATACTGCCCATACTCCACCACCAACGGCCAATGTTGGGACGTCACCAGCGACAAAGGCGGTGTCGAGCCACTCCTGATACCCCTCCAGGACTCGCAGTCCTTGAGTAGTGCCCACCACGAACTTACGAGCTTGGCTCAACCCACAATGCACTGTAACGTTTTTTTAGCGTTTCTTTAGCGGACCAGCCGTTGAAAAAAGGAAACCGAATGAAAGGGAATGCGTTTTCTACGTATTTTGAATGCTGGCCTGGGCTAGGGTTAGAAAAAGGTACCCGAGCGCGAGAGGGAAATGGGCTGCACTCCTCGAAGTGGTATTGGTGACTGCTTGACCGGTGCTTGCGATGATGCTTGTGTGGCTTATGCTCCAAACACGCGCGCTGTGAGTGGATGCAGCGCGGTAGGCGCGCTGAAACTAGTCAACGTGTTCAAGGGCTCTAAGTACACAAACAAGTTGCCGCAGAGTTAGATTTCTAGCACCCAAGCCATGCACAACATAACACAACAGTCTGGCAAGGAGTTGAATTCTTTACCTGGTATCGGTTTGTTACTGTCTTTTTGTGTCAATGTGTCACGTGCTCAATCTGCAGTTAGGGCTCACAGAGCAGAGAAAAGGGGACGGGCAGGGAAATAGGACGTTCTTGCCAACCACCAAAAAAGTGGGTTGCCGTTGAAGAAAAGAAAGAAGAATCGCCCAGAAAAGAAAAAGAGAGAGAGAGAGTTAGACAGAAAAGGACGAAACGCGATGGGGCGCTCCGTGGCACTCTACGGAGTGGCACTACTCTTTGTCGCCGCGCAACAGGCGAGCGCGGCCTGTCCGCAAGTCACGGACATAACTGCTCTGTGCGCGGCCTTTGCGTCGGACACTTGTGCCGTGTGGGCGGGCACCGGAGAAGGAGAACAGAAGCTGCCTGCAAAGTGCATAGCAAAGCAGGACTTTGAGCTCTCATGCACTTCAGCATCTGACACGATTGACTGTAATGCTGGGGGATTCGGCGTCGGGGATTCCAGCAACAAAGACGTGACGCTGGCCATACTGCGATGCAAATTAAAAGGGAGCGCCAAAATGACAAGTGGCTTCTCGGGGACTGGAAGGAATATCGTGCTCAATTTGGAAGACACGAGCGTGGACGGTCAACTGGTGTTTACCTCCCTCACCAAGGTTGCAATGAAAAACGTCAACGTCACTGGAACCGTTGCTTCCGCCTCGTCGTTGTCTTTCTTGAACGTCGAACGAGCGACGGCGAACGATGTGTTCATCAAGTGTGCACACCCCATCGCGAGTTTGCCGGTCTACGGTGCTGGGATTCTGCTGTCACGTTCGATCGTCGAGTCCGAGACGTTGAACGTGGAAGGCTGCAGCGCACGTTCTTATGGTGGAGGGATTTATGTCAGTTCGCAGAGCACATTGAATATGAATGGCACGACAGAGATTCGGGACTGCCAGGCTGATCGAGGAGCAGGTCTTGCTGTAGCAGCGTCCGTAGTAAACGTGCGCGGTGTGTTGAACATCCAGGATTCTATTTCGAAATCGGGAGGTGGAGCTGTGTACGCCGCATCAAGTACGCTCGATGCGAATGTTGTGACAGCTGAAAGGTGCAACACCACCTCTGGCTCTGGCGGCGCATTCTATGTGAACAGTTCGCCGTTCACTGCTCGCTCAGTATCCGCTCGGGATTGCTATGCGCAATCTATGGGTGGCGGGTTCCAGGTCGCCAATTCCGATATGACCATTACGAATCTTTTGCTGGAACAATGCTCGTCGTACTCTGCTGGAGGCGGAATGGCGGTTCACGGATCCGATGTTGACATAACTTCACTCACAACTACCAGATGTGAATCTCTGAAGTCCAGCGGGGGTGGTCTGTATGGCTACTCAAACGCAATGCTGGATGTGGGCAGCTGGAAGTCGCTGTGCAACTCGGGGCTCGGCTCAGGAGCCGACTTGTACTGGGCAAGCACCATGTCTGCGAAAGTCGCTTCGGTGGAGTTGTACGTCGACGACAGTACTCGTTCCCCGCATCTAACAATTATTGGCAACTTGCAGTTTGTTACCTTCGTCAGCGGTGTCATTTATACTAGCAGTATGACTCAAGTTCAGCTTGCATCGAACCAAGCTCTTCGGAAACTGACACTTTTACCGTCGATAGGGTGTCCAACCGCCGTCGTGCAGAAGAAATTGTGTGGGTACACAAACTGCGTAGAAGAATCACAGGCATCCTGCCCGCTGTCAGTCTGCATATGGAACGGTGCGCAGTGTGTCGTGAAGGACGAGAGCAAGGGTGTTCTTGGGTACTCGTTGAGTCAAGGCAACATGGAACCGGACGGGGCGATTGATATCTTGTTCTGGTATTCGACAGACATCGAGGTGCCTGATCCCGTAGTAGCCAACAGCATCTGCAATCTTTTGTGCCACAACGACAAGCACGGCCGCTTGGCCCGGATGCTGTCCACAGAGGATGGATCGCGCCTGGGCGCTCTGAGATCGACACCCGCCAATGCGTTCATCGACGGGTCAGATGCCAACATCGAGGGCTCTTGGGTGTTTTCTGATGGGAAGCTCATCTACGCGAACGACCACGGCTGCTTGCAGTACGACTGTCCGTGGGACGGCACGCAAAATGCCAACGACGATTACCTCCAATTCACGACCGATGAGAAGTGGATCGCCGTTTCGGGAGGAATGAGCCCGTTCTTCTGCGAGTTTCCGTGCGTGAGCGACAGTGAATGCAACCCCACAGGCAAGAAGTGTCCATATACGTGCAGCTCGGATGGGCGGTGCGAGCTGAGCGGTGAGTGCTGCTTCAATGTGCCGAATGAAGTCGACTGCAAGTCGCACCATCCACACTGCGCGTGGGTGCCTGCAGACGGTGGAAATGCGGCCCATTGCGCGGATGGCGGCACCGGCTGCAAGGTGATCTACGATATCGATGAACTGTGCGACGCGTTTCACTTAGATACGTGCGCCGTGTGGGCGGGCAATGGCTCAGTGGTGCAGACGCTTCCTTCAACTTGCATCACGATGCACGACTTCAGCTTGACGTGCACAAGCCAATCGGACGCGATTGCGTGTACGGATGAGTGCATTCAGATGGGTCCCGAGGGAAGTGGAATGGGGGACGTTACGGTAACGTTCCAGGCGTGCAAGTTCTTCGGGCGTGTCATGTTTCGAGGCAACGGCGACGAGAGCGCATTCGTTCGATCTTTTGCTTTCGAAGACGGATCCGTCGATGGTTCGCTCGATATTGAGTCAATTCAAACTGTTCAACTCTCTGACCTAACTGCAACGACGAACCTCACAGACTTCTCTGCTGTGAGGCTAAAGAATGTAGGCTCTGTCACAGGAAAGACCATCGACATCCAGTGCAGATACTCGGACACCGGTCCGGTACAGGGGGGCGGGTTGAGCATGGAAATGTCAGCCTTGTTGGCTGAATCACTGACGATCAAAGGTTGCTGGGCAAGGTCGTATGGCGGTGGCCTTCAGGGTCAAAATAGTCAGCTGAACTTGACGAAGACGCTTTCCATTCAGAACTGCGGATCATTGAATATGGGAGGCGCCATGTATCTACGGTATTCATCCCTGAATGCCACGACGACAATATTCAAAGACTGCGTGGCCAGCCGTACCGGAGGCGCGGTGTGGGCTAATAAGGCTTCGATTTACTCCGAGAGCGCTATTTTTGAACGTTGTGCGGCTGAGCTCGGGGTGGCAGGCGCCCTTTACTCAAGTGAAAGCACCCTGGAATTCACTTCCCTGACTGCGCTGGACTGTAGTGCGAAAACTGCAGGCGCTTTTTCCGCGTACTCCTCGGTCATTTCTGTTCGGCACGCGGCACGTTTTGAAAATTGCACGTCCGCAACCTTGGGTGGAGCTCTGTATTTGTACGCGACAGACTTCACCGCAGAGTTGCTTGATACGGTTCGATGTCGGAGTACTACGTCGAACGGAGGTGCCTTGTACGGTATTGGCGGTGCTAAGGTTAACGTCAAGAAGTGGATTGCGGTATGCTGCTCTGCAGCTAGTTCAGGAACGATTGCTTACTGGGTTAGCACAGAGCAGGTGATTGTCCACACCATGATTCTCCACAGCGATGACACGGCGCGTTATGCGTCTTCACCATTTATTGGATATTCTCAGAATATCCACTTGATCAGCGGTACGATGTACACGAACAGCCTGCTGCAGAGCCAAGTTGACGCCAACCAAGCTTTGAAGCACTTGACGCTGGAGCTTTCGCAGGGTTGCCCTGTTGTGTACGGACAGCCGACAGAGTGTGGGTATACGACCTGTGTTGATGAACCGAGGATTATATGCGTAAACACATCTGCCTGCAGGTGGAACGGTGCCGAATGTGTGATGATGAATGAGACCCTGAGTGTTCCTACGTACACGGTGGACTACGGAGTGATGGAGGAAAAGAATAGGACCGATGTTTTGTTCTGGTACTCGAAAGATGTCCACGCGATAGATTCCCGTGCCGCAAACGAGATCTGCAAGGTTCTCTGCCACGATGGGAAGAACGGGCGCTTGGCCCGCATGCTGTCCGACAAGGATACGGAGCGTATGGTGTCGTTGAGATCAACACCGACCGATGCCTTTATCGGCGGTACCGATATTGATATCGAGGGAATATGGAAGTATGACGATGGAATTGTTTTCTACCATAAAACCGCTGGGTGTTTGCAGCAGGACTGTCCGTGGGAAGGAACGCCGGCCAGTGCTGACTACCTGCATCTCACAGCCGCCAACAAGTGGGAGGCCGTCCCGACGGGGTCTTCGCCGTTCTTCTGCGAGTTCCCGTGTGACACTGACAGCGAATGCAACGAGAATGGGGAGACATGCCCGTACAAGTGCAGTATTCACGGGCGGTGTGAGGTCAGTCGAGAATGCTGTTCGAATGTTCAAGAAGAAGAAAAATGCAAGGACCACCACCCTCACTGTGAGTGGGTGCCTGCGAACACCTCGGTTGTGAACGGATCAGACGCTTACTGCGCGGATGCTGGAGAAGTGTGTCCAGAGATTACAGACCTTGCTGAGCTTTGCACAAAGTTTGTGACGGTGCCATGCATCACGTGGGCCGGGACGGGGAACGGCGTACAGACATTGCAGGCGAAGTGCGCCGCCACGCATAATTTCACTGTCTACTGTGTACCTGGAGCTGACGCCATTGCGTGCAATGGTGACTGCTTTGGATTCAGCCCGGAAAGTACGCACGTGAAGCACGTCACGGTAACCTTCAGCGGATGTTCGCTGTCGGGCAAGATCTCTTTGGAAGGAGACAAAACCCTGGACTTTGACAGAGGTGTTATTTTCGAAAATACCGTGATTTCGGGCGCCCTTGACCTCACGTCATACAAGACGGTGGGTTTGTACAATGTCAGCATGACAAACGGCGAGGCGGGAACTGCGGCATTGGATCTCGATAGCGTTGACGAGTTGAACGCAACTGATCTTCACATTCGGTGCGACAATCTTATCACCAATCCTTCTCGAGGGGGAGGCATTTACATGCGCTACTCGTATATGATCGTCGACGTCTTGACTGTGGCTGATTGCGATGCGAGCGGCGATGGAGGCGGAATTAACATGGCTACGAGCACGTTGAACTCGACAAAAATGTTGCAGATCAGTGGTTGCTCAGCGAACCAAGGCGGGGGGATTTATGCTTTCGCTTCAGATGTGAAGGCTCAAGACCTATACATCCATTCGTGCACAGCTGCTACAGGAGCTGGTTTCTATTCAGTTAACACTCCGATTCTGGTGCGAGGTTTGATGAAGCTCGAAGATTGCTCAGCCACACAGTTTGGCGGAGGGGGGTATGTAGTAGGCGCCTTGGCGGCACTCAATTCAGAGGGCCGATTGGAAGTTGCACGCTGTACAGCGAACAACAACGGAGGGGGGATGTATTTGTTGGCATCAAGAGAAGTGGCATTGAATCGTGCCACGTTCACGAATTGCACTAGTGGCTATGGAGGAGGCATCTGGGCAGACACGATCCTCAGTGTCGACAAGTACATCCGCTTTGAACGGTGTGATGCGACCTGGTATGGTGGTGCGTTATATCTGAATGCCAACGCACGCGTGACCATTCAGGAGATGGACACACTCTTTTGCTATAGTGGTACGCACGGTGCGAGTATCCAGGGAACGTCAAATTCGCAGTGCCAGGTCAACATAGCAACAGCGATGTGCAATACCGCCCTGCGTACTGGAAATGATTTCTACTGGACAAGTACGTCCCCATTGACCGTGAGGCAGCTGACAATCTACGTCGACGAAACTGGAACGTCGCCGGGTGCCCCTGTAGCGGGCACGAATGCATACATGAAATTCCAGAACGGGTCAATTTATACCAACAGCCTCACGCAGAGTCAAATATCCTCGCATCTAGCGTTGAAGAGTCTTTCCCTGATGCCTTCTCGTGGGTGTCCTGTAACGTATGCGGTTCCAACGGAGTGCGGTTACACGACGTGCATTGAGGAGCCTGAAAGCTCTTGCAGGGACTTAGACATGTGCCATTGGACAGGGTTCGAGTGCATCATGAAAGACGACAGCCAAAGCATCCCATCATACACCCTCCGCAGCGGATTACTGGAGACGCCAATAAATTTGACTGACACTCTGTTTTGGTTCTCACATGAGGCTGAAGTCGCAAGCCCGCGTGTTGCGAATGAAATCTGCACAATGTTATGCTATGACGGCCGCATCGGGCGCTTAGCGCGCATGGTATCTGACGATGAAATTGCGCGCGCTTCGTATTTGCGCCCAGTGGCCGTCGATTCCTTCATGGACGGTTCCGACGTGGCGCAGGAAGGTATCTGGGAGTGGTCCGACGGAGTCACATTCTACACGACTGATCACGGATGTTTGCAGCTGGACTGCCCGTGGGAAGGCCAGCAGACGGCTTCCTATGATTACCTAGTGCTCACCTCTGATGACAAATGGCAGGCGACGGCGTCAAGCGCCAATGGCCTTCCGTTCTTTTGTGAGTTTCCATGTGTTTCGGACAGCGATTGCAATGTAAATGATACGTGTCCATACAAGTGCAACCTGCACGGACGATGCGAGAAGAGTGGCGAGTGCTGTGTCAATGTGCAGAAGGAAAGTGAATGCAAGTCGCACCATCCACACTGTGAGTGGGTACCGGCGAGTGGCGGCAACGCGGCAGCTTGCACGAAAGCGGAGGACGTCTGTCAGGTCATCTACACTCTTGATGACCTTTGCACACTTTTTGTAACGACGCCATGCGTTGTGTGGGCAGGCAATGGCTCGACAGTGCAGACTTTCCCGCGGACGTGCACCGCCACGCATAATTTCAGTTTGACGTGCACTGACGAATCGGACCACCTGGCGTGCCCAGGTGGCGAATGCCTTATCATTGGACCGCCAAGCGCGCACGTGACAGATGTGACGGTGACAATCACGAATTGTAAGCTCTTCGGACAAATGATATTCAATGGCGAGAAGGAGAATAGCTACACGCGAGCGCTGGTTCTCGAGGACGCGGTGGTTGACGGCGGTGTTGAAGTTGAGATGCTGACGGACTTCATGATTTACGAGGCGACATTCACCAACAATGTCACAGATACTGCCGCTCTGTCGCTGACGGACGTCGACAACGCGTTTACGACAAAGGTGAGCATTCGATGCTTTGATATCCTGAAAAGTCCTCTGTACGGAGGTGGCTTGCACCTGGAGTCGTCTACAATGACGGCACAAGTGCTTGAGATTGCGGACTGCAGCTCGAGAAATTCAGGAGGTGGGATTTATGCTATTAACAGCAACTTGAACGTAACAGAGAGGTTGGACGTTCGCGGTTGTATCGCGTCGTTTTATGGAGGTGGGTTGTACCTTCAGACGAGTGACTTCACGCTGGCTGATGCGAGCATAGTGGACAGCGAAGCGTACAACGGTGGAGGTGGCGTGTTCGTGAACTCGGGAGGTACAGTCACGGCCGGTTCGATGACAGTGGAGCGTTGCACCGCTACTAACAACGGTGGAGGGTTATTTCTTGGGTCGTCGACAACGGAAATCATTCACGATCTAACGATCTGGAACTGCACGTCGCTGAACGGTGGAGGCGTGTACATGAGCCCTAAATCTGAGCTAGCGTGTGACTACGCCTGGATCCAGGGGTGCGAGTCCACGTCTCACGGAGCTGGGTTATACATGATAACGGACACGCGCCTGACGATACGAACACTGAACATCTTGTTTTGTAAATCGGCACCGAGCGGTGCTGGTGCCGGCCTGTTCGCTTCGGGGGTCGCTGTGGTTGACGTGATGACGTGGAATGCGGTTTGCAACTCTGCAAGATCTGGAGGTAACGAGATGTATTCGTCCTCCAGTAAAGGATTTCTTGTGGACACAATGAACATATATGACGGCGATGTCAGTAGTACGCGTTCTATTGTCGCTGGTCGACCAGCGGAGATAAAATTCTTCAATGGGACAATTTATAGCGACAGATGGACAGAAGCACAAGTTGCTGCAGATGTGGCCCTGAGACCTCTAACACTGATGCCCGACCGTGGGTGTCCTGCCACTCTCGGACAGCTCACAACGTGTGGCTACACGTCTTGCGTGGAAGAGCCGGAAACGGAGTGCAGAAGCACGCGTGTGTGCAAATGGACCGGCGCGGACTGTCAGGTACGGGAGAAGGCTGACAGCGTGCCTGCATACACTATCTACGACGGGTTTATGGAGCAGGGAATCAATAAGACTGACACACAATTCTGGTACTCCAACCGTATTGAAGCTGCGAGCCCGCGCGTGGCCGGCGAAATATGCAGTCTGCTGTGCCACGATGGGAGACAAGGTCGCCTGGCGCGGATGTTGTCCGAAGACGATGCGGCAGAGATGGCGCTTCTGCAGTTGGCACCCGCGGACACGTTCATCGACGGGTCTGACGCTGCTGCAGAAGGGACGTGGGAATGGTCTGATGGCATCGTGTTCTGGACCTCGGCACACGGGTGTTTGCAACATGATTGCCCGTGGGATGGCACGCAGACAGCTTCCAACGACTACCTGACGCTCACGTCGGCAGGAAAGTGGATAGCTGCTGGTAAGGGACAGAAGTCTTTTTTTTGCGAGTTCCCATGCTTGTCGGACAGTGACTGCAACGACAACGGAGGGTTGTGCCCGTACAAGTGCAGCATGCATGGGCGGTGCGAAGTGAGCGGGGAGTGCTGTCCAAATGTGCAGGACGAGACTGAGTGCAAGACCCACCAGCCTCACTGCGAGTGGGTTCCTGGTGACAACGGGACGTCGCTCTGCGCGGATGCTGAGGACGTGTGCCGGGTAGTGACCGACCTAGACACGCTGTGTGATATCTTTGTAACGGAGTCTTGCGCCATTTGGGCCGGCAACGGTTCTTCGGTGCAGACGCTCCCGCGGACGTGCGCAGCAACGCACGACTTCAGTTTGACATGCACCAGCGATGCAGACGCACTTGAGTGCCAAGGGGGCGAGTGTATCAACATTGGGCCGCCCAGCGCGCATGTCACGGACGTGACAGTCACTGTGACGCGTTGCCTGTTCAAGGGAAAGCTGTCGGTCACTGGACAAGAAGACGGTGCACACATCCGCCGCATGGTTTTCGAAGAAGTATCAGTGGACGGCAACATTGCGATTTCTGGCTTCCCGAGTGTGCAGTTTTTCAACGTGACCGTCGTGAGTGACTTGATGAGCGAGTCGGCGGTGCAGTTGACTGATGTCGGAGAGGTGACGGGAAGTAGGTTGGTCATTCGTTGCAACGATCCGAGGCTGGATCCGGTGAGCGGGGGCGGGTTGTATTTGCAAGGGGTGCAGATGATGGTCGAATCGATTGCGATCCGTGACTGCGAAGCACGTTCCTACGGCGGAGGACTGTACGCGTTGTACAGCACGGTGAACGTCAGCAACCTGTTGTCCATCGACAACTGCGCTTCGGGGGGCACCGGTGGCGGGTACTTCGGCCAAAGCTCCTACCTCAACGTCACGAAGTCGATCCGTTTCCAGAGTTGCAGTTCGGTCGGGAGCGGCGGATGTGCCTACGTCCAAGGTGGGTTCATGGGCTCCTCCACTGCTTTGCTCGAACTGCTGGACTGTACGGGATCGGGTGGTGGTGGGTTGGAGCAGCGCTTGTCATCTGAGGTTGAGGCTGCTACAGCGGTCGCGGAGAGGTGCTCGTCATCATCGACATCGCTCGGTGGCTCCATGCACCTTTCCACGTCTTCTACTACGACGTTTGGGGATCTGACCGTGCGGAACAGCACTGCGCCGTCCGGCGGAGGACTCTATGTTGACAACGATTTCACAGTCACGGGAACGGCGACATTTGAAAACAGCGAGGCGCAGCAGTACGGGGCGTCTTTGTATTTCGATCTCAATGCTCACGCCTCGTTCAACGTTTTGTGGACCGCCGGCGGAGTTACCAGCAAGGGTTCCGGTGGGTCCATGTACGGCATTGGAACGGTCGACATCGCGTTGCTGGTTTCCGTGTGCGACTCGGCCTGGGGAAGTGGGCACGTCATCTACTGGGCCGGCTCGAATCCGGTAGAAATTCAGAATGCGCGGATCCATGTAGACGAGGCGGTTAACAATGCCGGCTCGGTGGTATCCGGCACCATCCCGTCCGTTAAGTTTGTCAAAGGAACTCTCTTCACGAACAGTCTGACCGCGAGCCAGGTTTCGTCAAGTGTCTCTCTGAAAGCTCTCACACTCGAGCCTTCCCAAGGCTGTCCGTCGAAGTACGGACAAGAGACAGCCTGCGGATACACGACGTGCATTGAAGAACCACAGGACACGTGCTCGAACACGACGGTGTGCGACTGGAGCGGGAAGGAGTGTGTCGCGAAGGACAGCACGCTGAACGTGCCAACGCACACGATCTATAGCGGCATCATCGAGCAGACTCCGAACGTGACGGACACGACGTTCTGGTTCTCCAATGCTGTGCAGGCGTATGACAGCAGGATTGCACAGGAGATTTGTGCGATGCTGTGTCATGCAGGGAAGACGGGCAGGCTCGCCCGTGTATTGTCCGCCGAAGAAGCGCTGCGCATGGCAGACCTGCGGCCGACAGCTGTGGATGCCATTGTGGATGGGTCTGATGTAGAAGACGAGGGCACGTGGGAGTGGGCGGATGGCATTGTGTTCTGGTCGTCTGACCACGGCTGTTTGCAGCTGGACTGTCCGTGGGATGGCAAGCCGGCTGCTGCGGCCGATTACCTTCGTCTCACGTCGGACAACAAGTGGGAAGCTGCCACCAGCGGTGCGATGCCTTTCTTCTGCGAGTTCCCGTGCCTGTCGGACATTGACTGCAACGACAACGGCGAAACGTGCCCGTACAAGTGTAGCATTCACGGGCGGTGCGAGATGAGCGGGGACTGCTGCGGAAATGTGCAGGACGAGACGGAGTGCAGACGTCACGTTCCGCACTGCGAATGGGTCCCGGCGGATGGCGGCGCCGCCCCTGCGTACTGCGCCGAAGCTGAAGAAGTGTGCAAGGTGGTGTACGACATTGCCGAGCTCTGCGGGCAGTTCGTGACGCGATCGTGCGCCGTGTGGGCAGGCAACGGCTCGTCGGTGCAGACGCTTCCCGCATCTTGCGTGGCTACACAAGACTTCAGCTTGACCTGCGTAGACACGGCCGACGCGCTTGCATGTCCGGGCGGTCAGTGTCTGACCATAGGTCCTGAAAGCAAGCACGTGGGGGACGTCACCGTGACGATCACGTCTTGCGTGTTTTCGGGACAAGTCAACATGAAGGCAGAAGATGATGCCACTTTCAAGCGCGAACTGTTCCTGGAATACCTCACCGTCGACGGCGCGCTCGATGTTGAGGATGTTGGGAAGCTTTATTTGTTGAATGTGAGCGTTGCCAGCGACCTGAGCAGCGTGTCGGCTGTGAAGCTGTCGAACGTGAAACAGGCAGAGGGCACGGCCTTGACCATTCGGTGCCTGAATCCGAAGATCGACGCGACGAACGGAGGTGGTCTCGCGTTACTTTCGACCGTCTTAGCTGCGGATGTCGTCGACATCCGCAACTGCGCTGCGCGGGTGGGTGGTGGAGGGGTTTATTTGCAGGGCAGCATGCTGAACGTGACGCAACGACTCGACATCCGGAGCTGCGCCGCATCGTCGCAAGGTGGTGGGATGCACGTTGTCACGAGCTTCGTGAACGCGTCGGGCATCATGAATTTCGAGGATTGTGAGTCGATCTCTTCGGGAGGTGGCGTGAACCTGTTGTCCGGGGGTGTGCTCGCGAACGTAGCAACTTTCGACCGCTGCTCTTCGACACGCAGCAGCGGAGGTGGTCTCTACCTGGGGACGGAGTCGTGGATGACTGCTGACTCTCTGAAGATGCGGAACTGCACTGGAAGCAACGGAGGTGGGTTTTCGGCGGAGACCGACGCAACGGTAGAAGCTGAAAGAGCGTGGTTCGAAGGCTGCTCTGCGACCTCGTCGTACGGAGGCGCGTTTTATCTGTCGGGCGCACACGTGTCTTTCGCAACGCTCAACACTCTGTTTTGCACGTCAGGCGGCTACGGCGGTAGCTTCTATTCGACCAGGGCTCTTGTCGAGATCAAGTCGTGGAACGCCCTGTGCAACACCGCAGTTTATGGCGGGAACGAAGTCTACTCTGTGGCCTCGAAAGGGATAGCGGTGCAGTACGTCAACATGTACAACGACGACCAGTCAAAAGTCCCGACGTCGCCTTTTGTGGGCAGCACGGTGGATATGAACATTCAAAGCGGAACGTTGTACACGGACAGGATGACGCAGAGCCAGGTTTCGTCGAATGCTGTGCTGAAGTCGATGGGCCTTGAGCCGTCTCGTGGGTGCCCGACTTCATACGGGCAGCCCACTGCGTGCGGGTACACGAGCTGTGCGGAGGAGCCTCAAAACACGTGTCTGAACACGTCTGTGTGCAAGTGGAACGGCGCTGAGTGCGGAATGGAAGACGAGTCGCTCAGCGAGCCGACATACACGGTGTTCGACGGCATCATTGAGGGCGCGAATGCGACTGCGACGTTCTTCTGGTATTCCGATGTGATCGAAGCAGCGAACCCGAATGTGGCCGGCGAAATATGCTCCTTGCTTTGCTACAAGGGTCGTGTTGGGCGGCTGGCTCGCATGCTGTCGCAAGAGGAGGGCGACCGCATGTCTTCGTTGCGGTTTTTATCGGTGGATGCGTACATTGACGGATCGGACATTGCCGAGGAAGGAACGTGGAAATGGGACGGCGGAATCGTCTTCTACACTTCGGATTTCGGGTGCTGGCAGGAAGACTGCCCGTGGAACGGCACCACGCAGGCGGCGAGTTCCGACTACCTGTTTCTGACTTCCGAGAGTGGCTGGAGCGCAGCACCTGCGGGCGATGCTCCGTTCTTCTGCGAGTTCGCATGTGTCAGCGACAGCGACTGCAATGACGACGGGGAGACGTGTCCGTACAAGTGCAGCATTCACGGGCGGTGCGAACTGAGCGGAGAATGCTGCCCGAATGTGCAGGACGAAGCCACTTGCAAGAACCACCAGCCGCACTGCGAATGGGTTCCGGCTGCGGGCAATGCGTCGGCCTTCTGCGCGGACGCAGAGGAAGTGTGTCCAGAGTTCACAAGCATTGGCGAGCTCTGCCAGTTGATGGTGACGCAAAAGTGTGCGGTGTGGGCAGGGATCGGCACCACGGGTTTGCAAACCATTCCGCAGACGTGTCTTGGCACGCATGATTTCAGTTTGACTTGCACCGGGGCTGCGGACAGCCTCGCGTGTCACAACGGCGAGTGTTTCGAAATCGGGCCCGAGAGCGCGCACGTCGGGGATGTGACGGTCACTGTGTCGTCGTGCACGCTGTCAGGAACGGTGAAGGTCACGGGTGACAAAATTGGTAGTTACAGGAGAAGAGTAGTGTTCGAGGACACCTTCGTGAACGGCGTGGTTGACCTTGTGTTGCCAAGTGTGGTGCTGAACAACGTCACCGTCACCAGCGACGTCGTCGCCGTTTCCGCGGTGAAGCTGACGTCTGTTGAGGATGCGCAGGTTACGGTGCTGAACGTTCGCTGCGACAACCCGACTGTGGACCCCGCGAATGGGGGCGGCCTCTATCTGTACGAATCGCACGTTCAGGCAGACGTCATCGGCATCAGGAATTGTGGGGCAAAGGCGTACGGGGGGGGCGTCTACGCCCTCGGCAGCTCGCTGAACGTGACCAACCGCATGGACATCCGCGCGTGCGCATCGTCGAACTCGGGTGGTGGCATCTACTTGCACAGCACCGCGCTCGACGCCGCGGTGTTGAATGTCGAAGACAGCCACGCACAATCGTACGGAGGAGGACTGCACGTCAACACCGGCTCCAACGCAACCGTCAGTACGGCAACTTTCGATCGATGCCGGGTCGAGAAAGCGAACGGCGGCGGTATGTACATGGTGGCGACGACGTTGATGAACGCTGATTTCTTGTCTTTCAAGAACTGCACGGGAAACTACGGAAGCGCGGCTTACTTGCAAGGTGGCGCAATGGACGTGAAACAGATTCTTTCCGCGGAAATCTGCACGTCGAGTGCGCTGGGCACGTTCTACGTTGCGGCTGCGGCACAGGTAACCACCCAGGTCCTCAACACCCTGCGCTGCGTGTCCAGAAACGGGGGCGGCGGTGGTATCAACGGCCCATCGGGCGCGTCATTCGAAATCGGGTTGTGGAACGCGGTGTGCAACAAAGGCTCCGGCGGCAACGATGCATACTGGTACGGGACGAACCGGCTCCTCGTTGGGGTGCTCAACCTTTACGTCGACGACTCGCTCCCTGGGACACCGGTGCCGATGGGTGGGCGGCCTGCCTATGTTCGCATCGGAAACGGGACGATCTATACCAACAAGTTAACGCAAAGCCAGATATCGTCGGACGTTGCCCTTCGGACGATGAACCTCGAACCGTCGAGAGGCTGTCCGACCACCTTTACGCAACCGACGGCTTGCGGGTACACAACGTGCACGGAGGAACCTCAGGACACGTGCCAGAGCACGCAGGCTTGCAAGTGGACGGGTTCCGGTTGTCTGATGAAGGATGCTTTGACGAGCGTGCCGTCGTATTCGATCACCGACGGTCTGCTCGAAATATCGAACCGCACGGAAACGAAGTACTGGTTCTCGAATGGTGTCGAGGCGGCGACCTTGCGCATTGCCGACACGATTTGCAAGACGCTGTGCAACAACGGGAAAACGGGGCGGTTGGCTCGCATGTTGGCCGGAGAAGACGGCGCGCGCATGGGCGACTTGCGACAGGTCTCGTCGCACCCTGCCGCTGCGTGGTTGGACGGGAGCGACGTGGTGACTTCAGGGCGCTGGCAGTGGTCCGATGGAATCACGTTCTACTCCTCATTATACGGTTGCCTTCAGCTAGACTGCCCGTGGGCCAGTAAGCCGGTAACCTCCGATGAGTACATGTTCCTGTCGCCGGAGAATGAGTGGACGGCGCAGGCTGAAACGACGGCTCCTTTCTTCTGCGAGTTCCCGTGCGTCACCGACGGCGACTGCAACGAGAACCGGGAGACGTGCCCGTACCAGTGCAATCTGCACGGTCGGTGCGAGCTGAGCGGGGAGTGCTGTGGAAACGTGCCTGACGAAGCGACGTGCGTGTACCACCAGCCTCACTGCGAATGGGTGCCCGCGGCCAGCAATGCCAGTATGGTGGCGTACTGCACCGAAGCTGGGGACACTTGCCAAGTGATTTACGATCTCAGTGAGCTCTGCGACTTGTTCGTGACGGTGAAGTGCGTCGTGTGGGCTGGCAACGGGTCATCTGTGCAGACAATGCCCAGCACGTGCACTGCGACGCACGACTTCAGCCTGACTTGCACGGATGAAGCTGACGCTATTGCATGTGCGGTGTCGGGTTGCGTGAACATCGCTCCGGAGAGTGCGCACGTGACGAACGTGACCGTGACGATCGCGTCTTGCAGGTTCTCCGAGAAGTTGTTTATGGCTGCGGTTCACGACGAGGTGGGCACCAACACACTTCGACTGGTACTTGAAGACGTGTGGATCGACGGCGCAATCGAGATAGAAGTGCTCCCGAGCGTGCGCCTTTACAACGTCACGGTTGTCAACAGAGTGGACTCCGTCCCCGCCATGATGCTGAAGAACGTGCGGGAAGCGCGGGCGACAGCGTTGAGCCTCCGGTGTGGCAGTCTCAAGGCTGATGCTCCGTATGGAGGCGGGCTGTACTTAAGTTCATCGAATTTCGAGGCGGGCGTCTTGGACATTGCGGACTGCACAGCGATGAGCAACGGAGGTGGTGTGTTTGCGACCAAAAGTACCTTCAATGTCACGGAAAGGTTCAACATCGAGCGATGCGCAGCAACGAGCAACGGGGGAGGCGTGTACCTGGAGACGAGCCCGGCGAATATCTCCGGCGTGCTGCGCATGGAGGACTGTCTGGCTGAAACGGGTGACGGTGGCGGAGTGGCCGTGGGTTCACAAAGCTCTTTTGCTGTGAACGAAGCCGTGTTGGATCGCTGCCGAGCTTATCGGTATGGAGGCGGCGTCGTCTTGTACGGAGCGTCTAGCATGACTGCTGAGTCGCTAAAGGTGCGTGACGCTTCTGCGCAGTATGGGGCAGGCATCTATTTGCATTCGCTCGCGTCTTTCCAAAGCGGGTCTGCTTCGTTTGAGCGCTGCTCGTCAGAGCGCTACGGTGGTGCGATCTACCAAGGGTCTTCATCGACGTTTTCTGCCGGCGTTCTGAACACGTTGTTCTGCAACGTGACCACCCCTGGGTACCTCGCCGCAACTCTTTACCTGTATTCAGCTCAGTTTGAAGTCGAGACGTGGAACGCCGTTTGCAACTCTGCACCAAGCGGTGGGAACGAAATCTATTCATCAAGTGCACAGGGCCTTGTTGTCGGCAGTGCGACCATTCATGTCGACGAGTCGGCTACATCGCCAAGGTCGATGTTCCAAGGTGCGATGGCGGACATCAAGATCCTCGGTGGCTCGATGTATTCAGACTCTTTCACGGATAGCATGGTCTCCTCAAACGTCGCACTCCGGTCTCTCACGCTCCGACCATCCATCGGTTGCCCGATTGCCTTCGGGCAGCCAGCTGCGTGTGGATACACCACCTGTACAGACCAGGCACAGTTCACGTGCGCTTCGACTTCTGTTTGCAAATGGAATGGCGCGGAGTGCCAAATGCAGGACGACCGACAAAATGTCCCGACGTACGTGACAGGCTCAGGGATCCTGGAGCAGACGAACGCGACGGATACTATTTTCTGGTTCTCGTCGGAAGTTCTGGTGACCGAACCTCGTGTCGCCAACGAGGTATGCGAGGTGCTGTGCCACAACGGTAGACGTGGGCGTTTGGCTCGCATGCTGACGGACTACGAGGCGTCGAGACTTGCTGTGTTGCGGCCAACGGCAACGAGCGCATTCATCGACGGATCGGATGTGGATGAGGAGGGCACGTGGATGTGGTCGGACGGCGTGGTTTTCTACATGACGGGCTTTGGATGTCTGCAGACAGTCTGCCCGTGGGATGGCACGCAGACTCCGTCGAGTGACTACCTGCACCTCACTGCCGACAACAAGTGGGAGGCAGCAGCATCGGGAGAAGCCCCGTTTTTCTGCGAGTTTCCTTGCGTGTCGGACAGCGACTGCAACGAGAACGGAGATACGTGTCCGTATCGTTGCACCCGACACGGACGGTGCGAGATCAGCGGGGAGTGCTGCCCTAATGTGCAGGACGAAGTTGAGTGCAGGGGACATCATCCGCACTGCGAGTGGGTTACTGTGGGTACGGCAGGGAACCAGACTAGCTACTGCACGGATGCTGGCACCGTGTGCCCCGTTGTGACGGACATCGACGAGTTGTGCGGCATGTTTGTAACGCAGCCGTGCGCCGTATGGGCGGGGAATGGTTCTTCGGTTCAAACACTTCCAAGTACATGCGTTGGGACGCACGACTTCAGTTTGTCATGCACGGAAGGGGCCGACGCGCTTGCGTGCACCGGGGACTGTGTCCACGTGGGTCCGGAGAGCGAGCACGTGGAGGACGTCACTGTAACCGTCACCTCTTGCAGATTTTCTGGACAGGTGACGATAAACGGCAAAAGAGAAGGATCGTTCACGCGCAAAGTGGTTCTGGAAGAAGTCACAATTTTTGGTGCGCTCGAACTGACCACGATACCGGATGCTGTCCTGTTCAACGTGACCGTGATCACCAACATAAGTTCGGTGCCTGGCGTCGGAATGGCCTCAGTTGACAGAGTGGTTGCGACGATGCTTGACATTCGATGTGATGGCAGAACGATTGATCCGATGAATGGAGGCGGGTTGTACCTGTCAGAGGCGAGTCTGCTTGCCGATAGCGTCGCCATCCGGGACTGCTCGGCAAGGCAGAACGGTGGAGGTATTTACGGAGTGGACAGCGTGCTGAACGTGTCTCGGATGTTGCATGTTGACAACTGCGAAGCGAGACAGCATGGAGGAGGTATCTACTTCCAAGACAGCTCGCTGACAACATCAGGAGATTTGAACATCGAGGATTGCTACGCTGAACAGAATGGAGGCGGGCTGTATCAGAGGTCTACTGATTTCACGGCAAAGAATGTGAGGATCGACCGAACTTCTGCTCGCTCAAGCGGCGGAGGTATGTTGGTGACTATCAAGTCCGGAGTGACCGCCAGCTCTGTCATCTTTAGAAACTGCACCGCGTCCATGGGAGCCGGAATGATGGTGTTGGACTCGACGTTGAAGGTGGAGTCGGGTTGGTTTGAGCGATGCTCTTCGTCGTCTCATGGAGCTGCTATCTACCTGGGCACAGTCAGCGTCGCCGAGTTTGAGGTGTTGAACACCCTGTTCTGCTCCGCTGCAACCGGCTACGGGGGTGCGATCTACGGCGCCAGTCAGGCAGTACTGGAGGCGACGACGCTGAACGCTGTCTGCAACAGAGCTTCTACGTACGGAAGTGCTATGTATGGCAGCGGCCTGAAAGCCATCACAGTCGGGAACTCGAACATATACGTTGACGACGAAGGTACGGCAGCGAAGAACCCTGTGGCCGGTCAAGTGACGTACATCAATTTGATTACTGGTACAATCTATACAAACAGTCTCTCGCAGCAGCAGGTGACGTCGAATGTTGCGTTGAAAGACCTGACTTTGATGCCATCACGGGGATGCCCCGTCAGTTTCGGGCAGCCCACGCAATGTGGGTTTACGACATGTGTAGACGAACCTCGCAGTCCGTGTCTTGATTACCCAGTCTGTCACTGGACGGGCGCGGAATGCGAGATGCCAAACGAGTCTGCTAGCGAGCCGACGTACACGCTCACCGACGGCATTCTCGAGGGGCGCCCGCACAGGAATGAAACGTTGTTTTGGTTCTCGAGAGGCCTTGACGCCGTTAACCCTCGCGTTGCTGGCGAGATCTGCATGGTTTTGTGTCACGATGGCAGAACTGGTCGGTTGGCCCGGATGCTCACTGAGGAAGAGGGATTGCGCATGTTGTCGCTGCCGGGTACACCGACAAGCGCGTTTATTGATGGATCGGATATTGCAAAGACGGGTAGCTGGCAGTGGTTTGACGGGAGAACGTTGTGGACGTCTGAGCACGGCTGCTGGCAGGAGGACTGCCCGTGGGAGAGCACCCCCAAAGCTGATAGTGAGCACTACTTGCAGCTTACTGCCGACAACAAGTGGAGGCCGGAGTCTGCGGCGGCGCCGTTTTACTGCGAGTTTCCTTGCGTGTTGGATGGCGACTGCAACAACAACGAAGAGACATGCCCGTACACGTGCAACGTCCACGGTCGGTGCGTGCCGAGTGGGGACTGCTGTGTGAATGTGAAGAGTGAGCAGACGTGCACTGGCCACCACCCGCACTGCGAGTGGGTTCCAGCAACGAGCACCGCCTCGGCGCATTGCGTCGATGCCACGGAGGCGTGTACGGTGTTCACCGGCCTCGACGAGCTTTGCACCCTGTTCCTGACGGAGTCGTGCGCGGTGTGGGCAGGGAACGGTTCATTGGTTCAGACGCTGCCCCAAAGATGTATTGCTCAGCATAACTTTAGTTTGAGCTGCAAGCCGTCGGCAGATGCAATTGCTTGCGCATCGGGGGAATGCCTTGAGATTGCACCTGACAGCGGGTTTGTGACGGATGTGAAGGTTGTCATCACGTCTTGCAAGTTTTCCGGCACAGTGGGGATCACTGGCAACGCGCATGACAGTTACACACGTCATCTGTTTCTGGAGAAGATCGAGATTGAGGGTGCACTGCGTGTCACATCAGTACCAGATTTGTTCTTGTACGAAGTCACAGTGAACAGCGACGTGCTGTCGGCATCAGCTATCGCGCTTTCAGAAGTTGACCGGGTGGAGGCAACTACTGTGACCATTCAGTGCAGCAGCCCTTCGGTTGATCCAGTGAATGGCGGTGGCTTGTCGTTGGTTTTATCGCACTTGGTGGTGGCAGACGTTCTCAGTATCAGCAACTGCAGCGCCAGACAGCATGGTGGTGGCATCTACGCAGAGTTGAGCACGGTCAATGTGTCGGGCAGGTTGGACATTTGGAACTGCGTTGCTGAATCTGACGGAGGGGGTCTTTACATGCTTTCGGGACGCGCGACGGTGAACGATTTGATGATGCAGCACTGCACGGCTACGGCAGGCCGTGGCGGGGGTCTTTTCGTGAGCCCGAGTCAAGTGCTTACAGCGAACGAACTGACTGTCAGAGGCTGCAGCGCGCAAACTGGAGGCGGGCTGTTTCTCTCGAGCAGTGCGTTGCTAACCGTGAACAGTTCCGCGACGATGGATGGATGCGTTTCAAGCAGACATGGGGGGGCTATGTATCTGGACTCGGGTTCGACTGTATGGATGCAGGTTGTGCATGTTTTGTCGTGCATGGCTCTCTCATCAAGCAACGGAGGGGCGGTGTACGCATCGAACAACGTCGCGTTTGAAGCTGACAAGTTCGTTGCGGTGTGCAACAGTGCTGCAAATCAGGGGAACGACATCCGATGGGAAAGTCAAAAGCTGTTGTCCGTGCGCGAGATGACGATCTTCGTCAACGAATCGACGACGTACGCAAACTCTCCGTTTATGTCCAACCTGGACTACGTACAAATCGGAAACGGGGTCATCTACTCGGACAGCATAACCACCGCCCAGCAGACGTCGAATGCGGCATTGCGTCGTCTGTCTTTGGAGCCTTCACGCGGCTGTCCGAAGACGTTTGGATTGCCGAAGGCATGCGGATTCACAACATGCGCCGAAGAGCCGGAGGACACGTGTGCAGCGGCTTCTGTGTGCCAGTGGACGGGCGCCGCATGCTTGATGCAGAATAAAACGGAGAGCATGCCGACGTACACGGTGAGCAACGGGGTTGTGGAGCCCGACGCGAGGGAGAATAACACGCTATTCTGGTACTCTGGAAGCATCGAAGCTACGACGCCGAGCGTCGCGAACGAGATTTGCAAAGTGCTGTGCCAGAACGGGCGAACTGGGAGATTGGCACGGATGCTGAGTGATGCTGAAGGTGCGCGCTTGGCTTCCTTGCGCACGGACGCGGTGAGCGCGTACTTGGACGGGTCGGACAGCTCTGATGAAGGCGTGTGGGAATGGTCCGACGGGATCGTGTTCTGGACTTCGAACGACGGTTGCTGGCAGGTGGACTGTCCTTGGAGTGGGACTGCAACCGGGACGACAACCGACGACTACTTGGTCCTTGCACCCGACAACACGTGGCAGTCAGCCGCAGCGGCAGATGCGCCTTTCTTCTGCGAGTTTCCTTGTGTGTCGGACAGCGACTGCAACGACGACGGCGAGGCGTGTCCGTTCACTTGCGACCTGAACGGGCGCTGTGTTACGAACGGCGAGTGCTGCATGAACGTGCAAGGCGAGGCTGCATGCAAGAACCACCGGCCTCACTGTGAGTGGGTGCCAGCGGCGAACGGCAGCGCGGAGTACTGCACGGCTGCTGACGCAGTGTGCAAAGTGGTGACCGACATCGACGAGCTTTGCGGCATGTTCATCACGGAAACGTGCGCAATTTGGGCAGGCAACGGCTCGTCGGTGCAGGCGCTGCCGAGGACGTGTGTCGCTGTGCATGACTTTGCGTTGACGTGCACCGACACTGCCGATGCCCTGACTTGTCCGCCGGGGGCGGCTTGTTTAGGAATTGGAACCGAGAGCGGGCACATCGCCAACGTGACGGTGAGCATCGTCGGCTGCACTTTGGGCGGGATCGTTGACTTCGATGGGAGAAAGGAAGGAAGCTACACGCGGAAACTCGTGCTTGAGAACGTGCACGTCAACGGAGCTTTGACGGTCGCGACATTCACAGAGCTTGCCCTGTACAATGTAAGCGTTGACAGCAGCGTTGCATCCTCGTCTGCGGTGAAGCTGGCGTCCGTCGACAGCGTTCGAGGAACCTCTCTGCGCATTCGGTGCAACAACCCCGTTTTTGTCCCGTACAGCGGGGGGGGGCTGTTCCTGACGGAATCCGACCTTGAATTGGAAGAACTGGACGTTCGCAGCTGCGCGGCGAAGGACTACGGCGGGGCTGTGTTTGCAGCTGCTGGGACGACGCTCAAAGTCACGCAAATTTTGACGACACACGACTGCGACGCGCCTTCGGGAGGTGGTGCTGTGTACCTCGGCGAGAAGTCATCTTTGAACGCGAAGACTGTCCGAGCGGACCGGAACAGAGCCTTGGCGGGAATGGGCGGCGCCATCTACTTACACACGGCAGCGACGTTGACGACCGGAGATGTTGTCATCCGCAATGGCAGCGCCAAGTACAGCGGCGGCGTGTACCTGCAGTTGGACTCGACGTGGGACGGTGACTACACGTGGATAGAGCACAGCTCGTCGGAGTACAACGGAGGAGCCATGTTCCTGAACAAGCAGGCATCTGTGACCATCCAGTCGTTGTACACGCTGTTCTGCTCTTCGAACACCGCGAGCTACGGGGGCGGCTCCGTGTACGTGAACGTGGGAGCTTCCTTCGCAGCAGCGAAGTGGGATGCCGTGTGCAACACAGCAAAGGGGCAGAACGGCAACGACCTGCAAGCCTCAAGGCCCGGCCCCATCACCGCTGGGTACCTGTCGCTGTACGTTGCGGACGACAGCCCGTACCCGACGGAGCCCGTTGCTGGGGCAGTGCTGAACGCTCTGAACGGGACCATCTACTCCAACAAGCTTACACAGAGCCAGCTGTCGTCGTTGTCCGGATTGAGCAAGCTGACCCTCGCTCCTTCGCGTGGGTGCCCAGCGACGTACGGGGCTTTAACGTCGTGTGGGTACACGCCTTGCGACAAGGGGACAGAAGAGGCTTGCGAGAACGCGACGGCGTGCGAGTGGAAGGCAGGTTCGTGCGGGTTCGCAACAGAAGCGAAGACGATGCCGGCTTACACGTTGGCCGACGGTGTCCTGGAGCAAGCGAACCGATCGGTGGTTCCGTTCTGGTACTCTGCTGGGCTGTCTGTGTTGAGCCATGCGGTCGCGAGGGAAGTGTGCGGTCTGCTGTGCCACAAGGAAAGAGTGGGCCGCCTGGCCCGTGTGTTCACCGCGGCAGACGCTTCTCGCGTGGCCGGCTTGCGGACAGCTGCTGCAGTCTTCGTCGACGGTTCCGACAGGGAGAGGGAAGGAACGTGGCAGTGGTCCGACGGAGTGGTTTTCTGGACGATGAAGCAGGGGTGCCTGCAGAAGGAGTGCTTGTGGGAAAGTTACCCTGCGGAAGAGAATGATGTCATGCAGCTGACTGCTGGTGGCAAGTGGAAGGGTGGCAGCACGTCTCCGGCGCCGTTCCTCTGCGAGTTCCCTTGTAACTCAGACAGTGATTGCAATGAAGTAGGAGAGACTTGCCCGTACCTGTGCAACTCGCGCGGTCGGTGCGTTCTCGATCAGAAGTGCTGCGGGCTCTTAGACACGCCGGATGAATGCGGCAGCCAAGAGCCTGCGTGCGAGTGGATCGCGGGTGAGGAGGGACAGGACGGCAACGAAACTGCCGGTGTCTGCAAAAAGGTGGAGTGCCCGTTCATCCGCGACATCGAAGATCTCTGCGGGGCTTTCGTGGATCACGCGTGCGCCGTTTGGGCCGGCACGGGCTCCGTGGTGCAGACGCTTCCGCGCACATGCGTTGCTGCGCACGAGTTCAAGTTGCTGTGCGCAGACGACGCTGACGCGATCGCGTGTCCTTCGTCGAAGAACTGCTTCGCCCTTGCTCCCGCCAGCTTGCAGACCACGGACGGTGGGATCACAGTCTCTTCGTGCAGCTTTTCGGGCAGCATCGGGGTTGCGGGCCGGAAGGAAAACAACTTCGCGCGGGCGTTCGCTTTGGAGAACGTCGCTGTAGCTGGATCTCTGCGGGTAAGCGAGTTCGGAAGCTTAACCTTTGCCAACGTCACGGTCAACGGCAATGTGTCCGGCGTGTCTGCGGTTGACCTGTCGTCGGTCGACGACGCGAACATCACTTCGCTGGACGTGTCGTGTGCTGGGAGAACGGAAGGACCGCAATACGGAGGTGGTCTGCACCTGTCGTCGACGAACGCAGTTGCTTACTCGCTGCAGGTCAGGCATTGCTCGGCGAAGAGTCACGGAGGCGGTGTGTACCTCACCGGCAGCTCTTTGGAGGTGGCCGACCGCATGGTTGTGACGGACTGCTTCGCTTTGGTAAGCGGGGGCGGCCTGTCGCTGTCGTCTTCGACTGTAGGCGGAGCGTCTCTCGCATTTGAGCGGTGTTCGATCACGAACATGGGAGGTGCCGCCCTGTACATGGTGCAAGCTTCGCAGGTGACCGTCGACAGCATCACCGCTCGGAACTGCACGTCGCGCAACGCCGCGGCTTACGTCGGGACGGGCTGTTCGCTGGCGTCTGGCGCAGCTTTGTTTGATCAGTGCGAGTCTACAGCCAACGGGGGCGCAATGTACCTGAACACGGGAGGAATTTCGCGGATCGACCACTTGAACACTCTCGGGTGCACGACCCGCGGGACCGGCGGGTCCGTCTTTGCCGCAGGGCAGAATGTTTTCGAGGCGCGCATTTGGAACGCCGTTTGCAACACGGCCACAGCGAGCTCCGGCAACGAGTTGTACGCGTACGATCCAGACAGGGTTGCGGTCGGCACACTGAACTTGCACGTCGCCGACGACAGCGCCGGGCCGACGAGTCCGATTCAGTACGACGGCCCGCTCACGAGGCTGAGCATAGGCGGAGGCGTCATGTACACGAACCAAATCGGGCAGTCGGAAGCTGATGTTGACGCGTACCTGATGACGCTGACCGTAGAACGGTCCCGCGGGTGCCCGTCGAGGTTCGGACAGCCAGGAAGCTGCGGGTACAAGATCTGTGACGGGTTGGCGGGGGGTGCTTGCGGGAGTGCTGCTGCCTGCCAGTTTGTTGAGGGGCAGTGCACGCTGAAAAATCAGACAACTGGCGTGCCGGCATACACGGCGACGACCGACGGCGTGTTGGAGCAGAATGTGACGAGTCTTCGGTTCTGGTACTCGGATGAGCTGCGCGCTCTGGATCTGAGTGTTGCCGGCGAGATCTGCAAGATGCTGTGCCACGGGAACACGACCGGGCGACTGGCCCGTGTGACCACCGCGGAGGAAGCGGCTCGGCTTTCCGCCCTGCGTACGAAGCCGGAAGACGCGTTCGTGGACGGTTCCGACAGTTTCAAGGAGGGTCGCTGGCAGTGGTCCGACGGTGTCACCTACTGGACGACGTCTCAAGGCTGTGTGCAGTCGTTCTGCCCGTGGAGCAGTTCACCGGCAGCGAGCTTCCACACGATGCAAATGGCTCCGGATGGCTCGTGGAAGGGAGGCGGAGACGCCGCTCCTTTCTTTTGCGAGTTCCCGTGCGCTTCCGACAGCGACTGCAACGAGGGCGGTGAAGAGTGCCCGTACACGTGCACCGTGCAAGGTCGGTGCGAGGTGGACGCTGAGTGTTGTGCGTCGTTCACCGCCGAAGCTGCTTGCGGAGTGCACCACCCGCATTGCATTTGGGACAGCTCGGCAGAATCTGAAGCTGGAAGGTGCTCGAGACCGGTGTGCCACACAGTGGACGACATCAACCATCTCTGCGCTTTGTTGCTGAAGCAGTCGTGCGTGGTGTGGACAGGCTCTGGGCAGGTGGTGCAAACTCTTCCGGACTCGTGCCTTGCCATGCACGACTTCAATCTGACGTGTGCTCCCGGCGCGGATGCTATTGCATGTCCGAAAGGCGACAGTTGCATTGCGTTCGGCCCCGAAAGCGCGCACGTGGCGGACATAGTCGCCAACGTCACGGCTTGTCGCTTCGTCGGGGCTGCGAAGTTCGCGGGAAGCGAGAGCGCGCTTCACGCGCGAAGCTTGCTGCTGGAGGATGTTGAAGTTGACGGTTCGTTGGATGTGTCTGACGTTGCGAATCTGACGCTTGTGAAGGTGTCGGTGAGCAGCAGCCAAGACGGCGTGTCAGCCGTGAGGCTTGCGCACGTAAATGCGACAGCGACGGAGGTATTCATCCAGTGCAGCAGCCTGGAGAGCAACGCGCCTTTGTACGGAGGAGGCTTGCACTTGGCGTCGGCCACGTTGGTGGCCGGCAAAGTCGACGTTCGAAACTGCTCGGCGAAGGCGCACGGCGGTGGTGTTTACGCTGTGGAAAGTCGGTTGGATGTGACCGACGCTTTAACGGTGGTAAAATGCTTGGCCAATTCGAGCGGAGGAGGTGTGTACGCTGAGCAGAGTTCGTTCAAGGCGGAAAGCGTCGTCGTTGAGCACTGCACTGCCACGGCGGGCGGTGGAGGTGGTCTGTTCATGAGCAAACAGTCGACGCTGGAGAGCTCCTTTTTCGTAGCCCGTGGTTGCGAAGCAAGGAACGGTGGCGCTGCGCACGTCAGCGAAGACTCGGCGGTGAAGGTAGGCGAGGCTTCAGTGGAGGATTGTGAAGCCGGGTACTCTGGCGGGGCGTTGTATCTGACCACACGCGCGTTGGCGTCGTTCGACGTGCTGCAGAC
The DNA here is from genome assembly GCA_030068145.1 of Diplonema papillatum. Taxonomy (NCBI): domain Eukaryota; phylum Euglenozoa; class Diplonemea; order Diplonemida; family Diplonemidae; genus Diplonema; species Diplonema papillatum. The sequence goes on from JAPJBO010000319.1 coordinate 174,490, forward strand.
ATTCGGATGTGCTTCGCGGTCTCCTGCCCTCGGTGGCGGCTCGTTGGGTGCGTTCGACGAGTCTTCGCTCAGAGTTGTCCTGTGGCATGCAGTGTGCAACACGGCAGAATCGACAGACGGGGGAAGCGAAATTTACGGCGACTCTCCAAACGTGATCGATGTTCAAAAGATGACCATCCATGTTTCGGACTCGGTGCGTAACCCGAAGTCGATTGTGTTTGGCTCGCTCGCCGCCGTGAACATCGGCGAAGGTGTGATTCACACGAACAAGCTGACGGTGGCCGAAGTGGCAGCAAACCCCGCTTTGGCGCGAATGTCGCTGCAGCCGTCACGCGGGTGCCCGCGTACGTTGGGGGTGGCAACGACCTGTGGGTACACGACTTGCGTTGAAGAATCGCAGGGGTCGTGTATGGAAACGCCAGTTTGCGACTGGAACGGCACCGTGTGCTCGGTCAAGGACAATCGCTCGTCAGACATCGTGCCAGTTTTCACGATTGGTGGCGGAGTGTTGGAGACGACGACCAACGCGGAAAAGGGCCCTCAGTTCTGGTACTCGAAAGAGAACGTCGCCCTCGACCCCATCGCCGCCAACGGCATCTGCGAGGTCCTGTGCACCGAGGGCAGAACGGGCCGCTTAGCTCGCATGTTGTCCGTTGCAGAAGGCGAACGGATGACGGCGCTGCAAGCAGTGCCCTCGAACGCGTTCCTTGACGGATCCGACGCCGGGGTCGAGGGAACGTGGCAGTGGGCGGACGGCATCGTTTTCTGGACATCGAGCTTGGGTTGTTTGCAGGCCGATTGTCCGTGGTCGGCCGCGCAAGTGGATGCGAACGACTACTTGCAGCTCACACCGAGCAACACGTGGTCGTCTGTGGCCGACGGGGCCGGGGCACCTTTCTACTGTGAGTTCCCGTGTGTGAACAACTCGCAGTGCAACGCAGGCGCCAACGATTGCCCTTACGTCTGCAACATGCACGGCCGCTGCGAGATCGACGCCGAGTGCTGCTCGTCGTACACGAGCCCGCCAACGTGCAACCAACACACCCCGCATTGCGAGTGGCAAGCGGCGGCGGGTGCGTGTGTCGAGGCCGATTGTCAAGTCGTGACCGACATCAACGAGCTTAGTGTGATGTTCGTCACCGAGAAGTGCGTGATTTGGGCCGGAACTGGTTCTCAGGTGCAGACGCTGCCGCAAACCTGCGTGGCTACGCACGATTTCGAGCTGAGGTGTCAGGAAGGCGTGGATGCGATTGAGTGCCCGTCATCTGCCGATGCGTGCATCACGGTCGGACCCAAGAGCACGCACATTACGAACGTGACGGTAACAGTACGAGGGTGCACGCTCGGCGGCAGCGTGTCGTTGATAGGCAGAAGCGAGGCAAGTCACACGCGGAAACTAGTGCTGACAGACGTCGGCATCGATGGTTCTCTTCTCATCGAATCGTTCGACGACTTAGTTGTGAACAATGTCAGCGTCGAGAGTGGCATAACGAACGCTCCCGCTGTTCAGCTGGCGTCTGTCTCGCGCGCGAACGCGACGGGGCTCTCTGTCCGATGCCATCCAACACCGAGCGCCCCAGCCACCGGCGGGGGGATGCTGATTTCATCGACGAGCCTGGTCGCGAGCGAGATCAGGATTCGCGCCTGCGCAGCCAGAAGCTACGGAGGAGGCATTTACGCCACGAAGAGCTACTTGAACGTGCAAACGCTGACCGTGGAAGACTGCGAAGCCGGGCTCGGCGGTGGTGGTTTGTACGCGGATGCGGACATTGCCGTTGACGTTGGGGATGCCAGGTTTAAAGGGTGCGCGACAAAGACTGGTGGAGGCGGAGGGCTGTTCTTGCGCGAGAACTCGAGACTGCGAGCACGGTCGCTTGAGGCTCGCAACTGCAGTGCACAGAGCAACGGAGGTGCCGTTTATTTGAACACGAACAGCTCGCTGACCAGTGGTCACGCATGGTTCGAGGCGTGCACGGTATCGCAACAAGGAGGTGCGATCTTCATGAACACGTTGAGCTCGTTGCATGTGACCACGCTCAACACCGTGGGTTGTGCTGCGACTTCGACCAGTGGTGTGGGTGGGTCAATCTACGCCGGAACCGAAACCGACTTGGAAGTCGTGACGTGGAACGCTGTTTGCAACGCGGTGGGCTCGCTAGCGGCGAACGACCTTTACTGTCGATACCCGACGGAAACGAAGATCGAAACCTTCAACATCCACGTCGCCGAAGACAGCCGCAACCCGAAGTCGCCTGTGCAGATTCTGCCGAGCGACTCATCCCACATCGCAATCAACGAAGGAACAGTGTACACGAACACCATCTCGTACCCCGACCTCGCTGCGAATGCGTTCCTGAAGGCGCTGAACATAGAACCGTCGCGCGGCTGCCCTTCCACGTTCGCGGTCCCGACTGCCTGCGGGTACACCAGGTGCAACGAAACGACCGAAGAACTCTGCATGGGCACAGGGGTTTGCGACTGGACCAACGAAGCGTGCACGATAAAGAGCACGTCAGACAGCGTGCTGACGTACACCCTCGACGACGGTGTCCTGGAGGAAACCCGCGCGGGTGACACTCGGTTTTGGTACTCAGACGCGCTGGTTGCACCGAGTCCGGAGATTGCGAACGCTATCTGCACGGTGCTCTGCCACGCTGGCAAGTTCGGCCGCCTTGCCCGCACAACGACGTCTGCGGAAGTGGCTCGCCTGTCAGCTTTGCAGCCGGTGCGCAAGGACGCGATGTTGGATGGTACTGACACTGAAAACCAGGGAACGTGGAAGTGGGCCGACGGGGTGGTGTTCTGGGCGACTGACTACGGGTGCCTGCAGGTGGATTGCCCGTGGGAAGCTGTGCAAGACGCTGGTGGGGACTACTTGCAGCTTACGTCTTCGGCGCTGTGGAAGGCGGTCGTTGTGGAGTCGTCGCCGTTCTTCTGCGAGTTCTGGTGTGCTTCCGACAGCGACTGCAACGACAACGACGAAGCGTGCCCGTACAAGTGTGACTCCAACGGTCGGTGCCAGGTTAGCAGAGACTGTTGCGGGTCGCTCGATGCCGCGGGTTGCAGCGCGCACGATTCGGCTTGCTCGTGGAGTCCGAGCAGCAGCAGCTGCGAGGCGGTGGAGGCTTGCAGGACGGTGACCGACGTGTCGCAGCTGTGCGACCTCATGCTCAGCGAGGCATGCGTTGTTTGGTCCGGAAAAGGTTCAGGCTTTCAGACGCTTCCGAAGACGTGCATTGCCACGCACTCTTTCGACCTGTCGTGCAGCGAAGATGCGGATGCCCTTGCCTGTGCCAACAACGAGGATGGCTGCTTTGTTTTTGGTCCTCAGAGCACGCACATCACCAACGTGTCGCTGGTTGTCAGTTCTTGCAAGTTCTCCGGTGTCCTCGGTGCGACCGGCAAGAAAGAGAGTCCGTTCGTGAGAGAAATCAGGTTGGCGAACGTTACCGTTGACGGAGCTCTAGCGCTCAAGGACTTCTCAAATGCCACTCTCGACCGCGTCGTCGTTACTGGGACTGTTCCCGGTGCTTCGGCTGCGAAGCTGGAGTCGATCGACTCCGTCGCAGCAACTACAGTGCACCTGAGGTGCGCAAAGAACGATTCAGCGGCGAAGCCTGACTACGGCGGGGGGTTGTACATGCTATCTTCGAACCTGAAAGCCAATGTCGTCGATATTGAAGACTGTCACGCGGAGAGCCACGGAGGAGGCGTGTACGTGACGGCGAGCGCCGTCGATGTGAAGTCCATCGACGTGAAACGGTGCACAGCTGGCACCAACGGTGGTGGTCTCTACTCCCGCGCGAGCGGAGTGACTGTGAAGTCGATGCAGATCGACGGCTGCGACGCCAGCACAGGCGGTGGAGGTGCCCTGTACCTCGATTCCGGGGCTGTCCTGGCGACTGAGTACCTGGTTTCTCGGAACACTTCTGCTCGTTATGGCGGAGCAGTGTACATGAACGTCGAGAGTTGGATGAACAGCACGTATGGATGGATTGAAGGTAGCACGGCGGAGCTGTACGGAGGAGCAATCTACATGAATGCGCGCGCTACGGCAGCTTTCGACGTGCTGAACACTCTGTTTTGCAGCTGTACGTCGGCCCACTCGCGTGGTGGCTCGGTGTACGCCTACCTTCAAAACAGTTTTGAAGCAAGCTCGTGGAATGCGGTGTGCAACTCGGTGGCTTCGGAGCAAGCGAATGATCTTTACTGCGGCAGCCCGAGCGGCATCGTCGTGTCTCAGTTGACTCTGGACGTCAAAGAAGACAGCTTGAACCCGAAGTCACCGTTTGAGTGCCAGAACGCCGTTGTTGCGGACGGTACTCTGCACACGGACAGTCTCAGCGACGGCGAGGTCGAGTCGTCCGTTTTGAAGGCGCTGGAACTCGAGCCGTCGCGTGGGTGCGGGGCCTACGGTGGTCCCATTGTCTGCGAAGAGGGGCTCGTGTGTACCGAGAAACCGCAAGACACATGCGAAGACAACGGTGCGTGTCGGTGGATCGGCGGTGGTTGCGTACCGCTGCTCAGCGCTTACGACGGGAAGCTTGAGGAAGGAGGAAGCCGCGTTGACACGCGGTTCTGGTTCTCTGGCAGCATTGTGGCGAGTGACGTGCAAGTTGCGGGCGACATGTGCAAGAGTCTGTGCAACGAAGGCAGGACCGGCCGACTGGCACGCATGCTGTCGCCCGAAGAAATGGGCAGAATGGACGCCCTCCGGAGCACAGCGGAAGGTGCGTACACCGACGGCTCCGACACGAACGCGACGGGTACTTGGCAGTGGTCCGACGGAACCGTGTTCTGGACGAAAGGTGCGTGCCAGTCGTCGTGTTACTGGGCTGCGGCCTCGCCGACGGTCAACACGAATCACTTCCTCCAGTTCACGTCGTCGTTGGATTGGGTCCAGCACGCTGGTGACACGCCCGCACCTTTCTACTGCGAGTTCCCGTGTGTGGCAGACTACCAGTGCAACCTGAACAGAGACGACTGCACGTACACGTGCACCTCGCAGGGCAGGTGCGAGCTGAGCACGACGTGCTGCGCAGCGTATGACACCGAGTTGTCGTGTACTGGAAGCACCGAAGTTGACTGCGAGTGGGCCGCCGCGGCAGCGGGTGCAGCGACGAGGGCAGTGTGTGTCGAGCGCCCCTGCAGGTCGGCGACGGAAAACGCGTGCACGGTGGATGCGCGTTGTGAGTGGTACGCTGGTTGCGGAGACGCTGCGCAGGGGACTTGCAACAAGAGGCGGTGCAGGGCGACGAGCGAACAAACGTGCGTCAAAGACGTTGCTTGTTTGTGGGACGGCACCCAGCAGACCTGCTCGATGCTGGTCTGCATGCGGTACACCGGCGCAGATTGCTGCGTTGCAAACAAGTACTGCCGCTGGTCAGGTGACGTTTGTGAGCAAAAACCGTCGTGCGTTGGTGTCGACGGCGGCGACTGGCGGTTGGTCAGGCACTTGAATGCAGGAGACGCGGCATTCTTCATGACCAACGACGATTTGGCGGGAACGTGGTCCTCCGGCACGCCAGCAGCCGACAACGTCACGGCGGAGACAACTGACGCGACGTACTCCATTCGGTACGACAAGACTGCGTTCAACCAGTTCCTGTTCTCGACGGCAACGTGCGAGACGTGGCTGGTGGTGAACAAGGACGAGCTGCTTCCCAAGCAAGACTACGAAGGCGACCGGTGCGTCGTTGCGAGCAGTTCGAAGCAGCAGCCGCATTACGCCTCGTGGCAGATGCGCGCGATGCACGCTGAAGAACCTTGGGTGTCGCTGAAAAACAGCGAACACAGCAACCGGTACGACATCTTGTACGGAGAAGACGGGTACAGCACTGCGCTGCACGGGGCGTTGCTGCGAGCAGAAGGTGGCCTGAACGTTTGGATCCGAGACAAGGCAAACGCGCCGTCTGCCAGCGTGTGCGAAGATACAGGAGCTGCACCCAGTCCGGTGATCGCTGACGAGTGTTTCAGACTGGCTGTCTGCTCGCCGTTCGACTCAGAAGCGAGCTGTGTGCAGCAGAAGCTCTGCAGGTGGAAGGAGGCGCCTGCGGCTCCTCCTGGACCTTCGCTGTTCGCGATTGGAGACGGTCTTGGTGGAGGGGAATGTGTGCGGCGGTACTCTGTTGGCGACGGGCTGACGGAGACACCGTCGCATTCCGATGTTGAATTCTGGTTCTCGGATACTGTGAACGCCAGCAGTGCGGACGAGGCGAGCAGGATCTGCACATTGTTGTGCAGCGACGGGGGCCGCAAGGGCCGTCTAGCGCGCACGCTGACCGCACAGGAGCTGGCTCGTCTGGCGACCTTGAGACAGTCCTCCGTCGGCAGCAACAACAACCAGACAGTGGCTTTCATTGACGGGACGGACTCAGCAGAAGAAGGCAAATGGGTGTGGTCAGACGGTGCCACGATGTGGGACTCGCGACGAGGTTGCCAACAGGCGACGTGCCCGTGGGCTCCAGGGCAACCGGACAACGCGCAAGGAACGGAGCACTGGCTTGCTTTGTCTGCTGGCGCGGACAGCGACTGGAGCGACGTTGGCAAGGTGGCGACGCTGCCTTTCTTCTGCGAGTTCGGTTGCTTCGTTGATGCGGAGTGCTCGAACGGCGACGTGTGCCAACAGGGCCGTTGTGTACAAGGCAGTGGATGTGCGGCAACAGCGGAGGAGTGCGGACTGCTGTCTCAGACTGGCTGCGCGAGCAGTGCTGTGTGCAAGTGGGGCTCAACAACCTGCGTGGCAAAGTACACGTTAGACGGTGGCGTGTCAGAGCAGACATCGTACTCAGATATCCAGTTCTGGCACTCCGGCACTGTGGCAGTCGCAGACGTGGTGACTGCAGCAGCAGCCTGCGAGTCTTTGTGCGGCAACGACGGGGGGGCTGGGCGGCTGGCCCGTGTGCTGTCGGGCGACGAGTCTGTGCGGCTCATGGCAGTCGGCCTTGGACGAAGAGGTTGGCTCGACGGCTCTGACGGCAGCAGCGGGGCGAAAACATGGAAGTGGTCGGACGGGACAGTGTTCTGGTCTTCAGCGCAGGGCTGCTTGCAAGGCTGGTGTCCTTGGGGGAGCGAGGAGCCCAACAACCGTGGCTCGGCCGCCGTCTCGGGACGTGGAATGAAAATGTTGAGTGCGACGGGGAACTTCCTTGAGGTTGACGGGGCAGGGTCTTGGAACGACGAGAGCGGAGACACGAAGCTTTCATTCTTCTGTGAGTTCCCGTGTGCCACAAACCACGACTGTAACCCAAAGGGCGAGTACTGCCCGTATCAGTGCAACTCGCAAGGAAGGTGCGAAGCAAACAAACAATGCGGGGCTGCGGCAGACTGCAGCTCGCTCGAGACCGAAGCATCGTGTCTCGGCAGCAAACAACCTCTCTGCGAGTGGCACCAGAAGGCAGGCGAGAAAGGGACGTGCGCGGACTTGACCTGCCAGCACACTTCGCAGGCAACATGCAACGCGGATGCAAGCTGCGGATGGAGCACCGAGTGCTCCGAGTCAGGCAGTGGCGCATGCGTTCGGAAGCGGTGTAAAGGAGACAACGAAGCACTCTGCACTGCTGACGGCCGCTGCGTGTGGTCGAAGGTCGGCGGGTGCGGGTACGCAGCTTGCAGCCAGCACGGATTGGAGCGTTGCTGTGGTCAAGACTCGGGTTGCGAATGGGACATGACAAACGCGCCTGCGTACTGCGTGCAGAAGGCTTGTGCGGCAACGCACGAGACGAAAACAGATTGTGATGGAGATTCTTCGTGCTCGTGGGACGGACACGAACAGCAGTGCACAGACGCAGTATGCAACGCGATGGAAGAATGCGGCTGCAGGAACACCGACGGGTGCTCGTGGGACGTGAAGCTGACAAAGTGTGTGGCGTCGGAGTTCGGTTTGTGCCCGACGATGGATGTGGCGGTGCTGGTTGGCGGGCCGTCTTCGATGGGGCAGCGCTACGCACGGCACCCGCATGGCTTCTTCGCGATGACGAGGACCATCGACGATTGGTTGCGGAAGCTTCCTTTGACAGGCGAAGCGGCGGGGTCAACCTCTGCTGGGCCTGCTGGTCCCGCATCGGGAGGCGTGCGCGTCGCGTTGGTGCAGTACGCGGGTGTCAAGACAGGCAGCGGCCAAGGCATTCCGCTGCAGACCCAAGCGGGCCCTGGTACTGGTACCGGTGGGTTCTTCTCCGGGATTTACGACGAGCTTGCGACGGATTTGGAGTACCTGGAGTCGCAGTTTTTGAAGGGGGACACTCTGCTGGTGCAAGAGGGGCTCCGCGCTGTGAAGCAGACGTTTGATCGCACGAGCAGCGGGCGCAAGAGGGTGCTTCTCGTGGTTGCAAATGAGGCAATTGACGACGTGCTGGACTCGAGTGTGAATACCACGCTTGGGCAGCTGAAGCAAGGATCCGACGTCGAAGTGTTCGGGATTGTGTTGCGGCAGCAGCCAACACGTGGGGTGCAGGACAACGCAGCGCGGGTGTCGGTCGAAGCGATGGTCTCCCTGCCGGGAGCAGACCACACCGTGAACGTGCAGATTGACGAAGTGGCGGGCTTGCTGTCGTCCGTGTGTGATCCGAACCACAAGTTCGGGGAGTTGTTATCCGGGGCGGCGACGAAAACACCGGGCGAAACTGGGGCGCGTCAACCATGCAGCCTGTACCTGGACAGCACCCTTTGCGCGAAGGATGCGGGCTGCCTGTGGAGTGGTGCAGACGAACGGTGCCTGGACTCTGCGTGCATGAAGCTGTGCACCCAAGAACAGTGCCAAGTGGCAGAGGCGAAGCACCTGTGCGTTTGGGACGCGGAAAACGGTTGCCTGAAGGAGTCGGAGTGTGCGTTTACGGACAAGAGTTCGTGCGAAGCCGCTACCCCGGGAGACTGCACGTGGACGACAGCCGGCGAGTGCGAACGGGCGCCGTGTACGTGGAACAACGACGAATATGATTGCGTCGCAGACAGTACCGCGAGTTGCACGTGGTGGGACAGAAACGGGGAAACGGGCTGCATTGTGAGACCTTGCGTCGGAAACTCGAGGGTCCAGTGCATGATGGCCGAGAAGTGCGACTGGAAGGTCGACGCGTGCGAGGCCTTGACCGGGTCCACCGCTTCGTCGTGCAGTGTCGCCGGGTGCTCCGTGTACGACCTGCCGGCAAACTGCGCGACGGATCCGCGTTGTGAGTGGACAGGCCAATGCGAAACGAAACCATGCTCTCAGTATGAGGATGAGGTCTGCTGCGACAACCAGGCGGAATGCGAGTGGGACACGACCACGGCGCCGGCTACGTGTCAACGCAACATTTGCTACTCGCTTGCTGCGTCAGAGTCTCAGTGCAAAGCCCACGCCCAGTGTTTGTGGTCTTCGGATTCCACCTGCGTCGAGCTCAACTGCAAGTTGTTGGAGTCGCGGTGCGAGTGTGACCAGAGGGAGGAGTGCTTCTGGAAGCGCGACTTGGCATCGGGTGACTGGAATAGCACGACAAATGCTGGACAGTGCGTGTCAGCTCATTTCGGAATGTGTCCAACAATGGATGTTGTTGTCGTCTTCGATGGATCGTCGCGAGCAAGCAGTCAGTACGGCCGGCACCCCAGTGGGTTTAACGCGGTAGTTGAAGCCATGCGCAAGTGGGCGGTGAAGCTGCCGCTAAGCTACAATACCGAGAAGTATTCGTCTTCTGTAGTTCGACTGTCCTTGGTGCAGTCGGCTGGTGTCAGCTCGTCAGCAATGGCTGCGGTTGCCCCCGACGGCGGACAACTGACCGGGAACTGGTCCCAGTTGGCAACTGACTTGGCTTGGCACGAGGACAACCCTCTGGGGGGCAGTGCAGCTATAGCCGGAGGGTTAGACAAAGCAGCTTTGCTGTTTCAAGACTTGCCTGCTGCTGGAAGCAGACAGCGAGTATTGGTGATGGTGGTCGCGGGAGACTTCGAACACGGTGAGGTAAAGGACGCACTTGACACGATGGATGTGCTCGGTGTCCAGCGCTTTGGTTTGGTTGTCCGGAAGTCGTTGACTGAAAGTAGTTCCGAGGTGACTGCATTGGGGAAGCTGGGGTTGCTGGCGTCGGCAGTGCAAGTGAACCACACTTCGAGCGTAACAATCGATGGCTTGGGCGAAGTTTTAAATAGTCTGTGCGGTGTTCATGCAGAGTGGGGCCAGTATGTTGTGAAGCAGTCGCCTGCGATGCCGTCTGATGAGAACCTGCCATGCTTTGTTTATTGGACGAAGACGCCTTGCGAAGCAGACAGCGGGTGCGCGTGGGACGACGCAAGCGGGGCGTGCTCAAAATCCGAGTGTGTGTCTGCATGTCAGTCCGCTACATGTGACGGCATCACGTCGGAGAGCTGCTCTTGGGCCGGCGGGGGTTGCGTGAAGACGCCTGTCGTAGACTGCCACTGCAAGTACGACAGTGCGGACGTTGCAGCGAACAAGGATCTGTGTCAAAATGACGCGGCTTGCTGGTGGAATGCCACATCTTTGAGCTGTAAGGTAGACGACTGTCGGGTGGGTTCTACCGGGTACGAAGCATGCTTACAAGTGGAGCAAGTGTGCATCGATGACAATCACGAACCGTGCAGTGACGACTGGTACTGTGAGTGCAGTGCTCCGTTATTGAGCAGCGGGGTGACGAAGCACGGGGCAGCTGAGTGTCATTTATACGAGTGCACAGCAACGTGTCCAACTTGTGCCGAAGGAAAGTGTGGCACTGGGCAGGTATGCAATGACCCTGACACGTCCCGAACGTCGACGGCGGATTGGAAGTGTAGCTGTCAATTACCATACTCAGGGTCAGCTGTAGGGGCAGCGGCAGTGTGTCGTATCAACGAATGCACGGAGACGTGTGGGCATTGCGAGAACAATGCGTGCGACGGGGCTCTGCAGCAGACATGCGTGGATCCCGACCACACGAAGCACGGCGACTGGATGTGCGTGTGTCCGCCACCAGGCAGCAAATCGCAGGTGGGACTGGCTGTATCGGATTGCAACTTCGACGAGTGCCAGCGTCACAACGCAACGTGTACTGCTGCGGGTCAAGAGTGCTGGGACCCCGATGAGTCAAAAGTTGGCGACTGGACGTGTGAATGCAAGTCACCTGCCACCGGCTTTAGCACAGCGCAACGTGCGAACTGCACCATCGATGAATGCGAAGCTGAGTGCGAGACGTGCGAGGCAGACCTGTGCAAAACGGGACCCCAGCAACAAACGTGCAACGATCCCGATACGAGAACATTGTCAGACTGGACGTGCACGTGCAGCACGACATCCGAGAAGGGAATCGTGGGCCTGGCCAACTGTCCTTTCGACGAATGCCTCGAGGCATGTGCTTCGTGCGCTAATGAAACGTGCACAATCGCGGACCAGCTGTGTCACGATCCGAATCCGATGTCGAAGTCGTTGTCCGATTGGACGTGCAATTGTCACTCTCCAATAGTTGGCTCTTCTCCTTTGTCGCCGGTGTCTTCGTGTGGTGTGAACGAGTGCGAACTGTTCGAGCCGTCGCATACGTGCAGCGGCAACCAGAAGTGCGTCGACACGAACGCATCGACGACCGGCGACTGGCGTTGTGAATGTGTACCCCCGTTCAATGGTAGTTCTGTGGCTGGCTGGGCCTTCTGTGAAATCGACGAGTGCGTCGCGGAGTGTGACACGTGCGAGAAAGGCGCGTGCAACAGCAACAGTCCTGTGCGGCAGACGTGTACCGATCCTGACAAAGGGGAAAATTCGTTGTCTGACTGGATTTGCACGTGCGATGACAGTAGCAGCAGCAGTGTTATGCAGGCAGCAAACTGTGATTTTGACGAATGTGCGGCCGACTGCACGGGATGCGCACGCGGAGTTTGCGTGGAACACGGGCAGGCATGCGAAGACATCCGAAAGAAATCGAAGTCACTTGGTGACTGGTTTTGTTCGTGTCCAGCACCCTCGCAAGCCATTCAAATGGGTGGACCCGTTGCGTCATGTGGGTTCGACGAATGCTTGTTGCACAATGCGACGTGCTCAAACGTAGATCAAGACTGTGTCGACATGGGAGTGGGGGCAGATGATTGGGAATGCGTGTGCAGATCGCCGGCAGAAGGACGAGCCGGAGCTGCTGTTGCGATTTGCATCATTGACGAGTGCGAAGCCGAATGCGATTCTTGCGAAAACGACACTTGCTCAAATACGGAGCCCGTGCAGATGTGTGAAGACACAGATACCGCGGCGCGATCACTTTCTGACTGGGTGTGTAAATGCGGACCTGGAGACGATAACAAGAGCGCAATCACTGGGTTGGCAGCATGTCTACTGGACGAGTGTGACATTGACTGTCTCACTTGCTCGAATGCGACGTGCGAAACTGCCGGGCAACGATGCCATGACCCGCGACCTACAGCCTTGTCTCTTGGCGACTGGATGTGCACGTGTACCGAAGGAGGATCAAACAAGTCGGCTGTTGCAGGAGCTGTCACTAATTGCACATTCGACGAGTGTGACCATGCATGGGTGGCGTGCAACTACGCAGGGCAGACCTGCTTCGATGCGAACCAATCTCATGCGAACGATTGGCAGTGCGTGTGCCCACCACCGTCAGAAGGTTCAGCAACCATGAGTGTAACGACATGCGTACTCAACGAGTGCGAAGCCAACTGCACCACGTGTGCGAACGGGGCGTGTGACTCGACAGATTTCGCAAAGCAGACGTGCAGTGATCCCGACACCGATGTGCGGTCGGTGTCCGATTGGACGTGCACGTGCGACGATGCGTCCAATAGAACGGCTATCGGCGCTGCAGCGGCCTGTCTGTTCGACGAGTGCACGGCGACATGTGACGGCTGCGCCAACAACACTTGTTCTGCTGCTAATCAGACCTGCGTCGACGCTCATGCTATGTCCAGCTCGCTTGGTGACTGGATGTGTGTATGCAAAGGGCCAGCAAAGGGCAAGAGGGAGACAGCAGCTGTGGTGCAGGATTGTGCGTACGATGAGTGCACCGAACCTCAGTACTCGTCATTGTGCGAAGCAGCTCATCAAAGGTGTGAAGATGTAAACAAATTCACCATGGGAGACTGGTTGTGCGTTTGTCAGGAGCCGTTCGTGGGGCAAGCGACGACAGAAATAGCAGCGTGCTTCGTCGATGAGTGTGTGACGACTTGTAACACGTGCCACGACGGTGAGTGCACGAATGCAGGCCAAGACTGCGACGACGCGAACAACAGTTCCCAGGCACTGTCGGACTGGACGTGCATGTGCAGGGAGCCGAGCGTTGGCCACGCAGTGGCAAAAGTCGCACACTGTGTGCTCGATGAATGCGAAGTTGACTGCATGCACTGCGAGCGTGGCGAGTGTTTGAAGGCCGACCAAATCTGCAACGACCCGAACACTACAACATCGGCTGAATCAGACTGGACTTGCACGTGCCGTCTGCCGGCTAGGGGCAGCAGCAAACAAGGTGCTGTCGCCTCCTGTACTGTCGACGAATGCGCGTTAGCAGAAAATGCGGGATTGTGCCTCAACGAAGGGCAAGAATGCATCGACCCGCAGCCTACGGCGAGCAGCATGAATGATTGGGAATGTCACTGCGTGGCGCCTCCTGCTGCACAGGCGTCGAAGAATGTCGCAGCCGCAGCAGAATGCGTGTACTTGGGTGAATGTGCGACAAACAGCAACGCGAAGCTGTGTCTACAGTTTGGGCACTTGTGCATGGACCCTGACACAAGTAACTCGTCGACCGGCGACTGGCAGTGCCAATGTCAGCATCCACTCACGGGTGCCAGTGGAAAAGCGACGTACAATATTGACTGCTCGCTGGATGAGTGCACCGAGACCTGCAGCACGTGTGCGTCGACACCAACATCGCCGTCTAATGCGTGCGAAGTTGAAGGACAAACATGCTTTGATCCTGACAAGAAGCAGCTTCATGATTGGATTTGCCAGTGTCCGGCCCCATCGACGACGTCGGGGGTGGCACGTCCTGCTTCTGAATGTTTAATCAATGAGTGTGACGAGCCGTGTGCCACGTGCGCCAACAACACGTGCTCAGACGTGAACCAACTCTGCGAGGACTCCGACACCAATGTTACTTCGTTATCTGACTGGATATGCTCGTGCAAATTAGGTATCGGACGGGCCACGGCTCAGGCGGCGCTGTGCGTGTGTGACGAGTGTGTCACAACGCAGACTTGCACGGGTGCAGACCAGAGATGCTTTGACATTAACACGACTTGCACTGCGAACGACGAGGCCAACAAAGAAGACTTTATCTGTGAGTGCAAGACTCCGTTTTTTGGATTTGAGATCGGCATGGCTGTTGGGTCATGCGAAATGAACGAATGTGACGACCACAACGTGACGTGTTTCGCGCAGGGGCAGGTGTGCTACGATCCTGATCTGTCGTCGCTCGGCGACTGGGGGTGCGAGTGCGTCAGTCCGGCATCCGGCTCTGCAAAAGGGGGAGTTGCTGACTGCTTCCTCGACGAGTGTATCGAGGATTGCTCGCATTGCGCTAACGGTGCGTGCCAACCCGATGACAGCACATGGCGTCAGGTATGCCATGACCCAGACACGAAGGCGACTTCGATCGACGATTGGACGTGCAAATGCGCAGAGCCTGCTGTGGGTAAAGCTACGGGCAGAGCGGCTCTTTGTATTTGTGACGAATGTCAGACCTCGGACCTGTGCGATCAAGCCGACCAGTCGTGTCGTGACCCAGACACGACTTGTCACGCGGACTCAACCAACGACTTTTTGTGCGTGTGCCTACCGCCGAAGACAGGACAGGCTATGGCTCAGCCAGCCACGTGCGATATTGATGAATGTTTGGCAAACAAAAATATTTGCACGGAACAGGGCCAAGCATGCCGCGATCCGGATGTGGGCGAGATAAACGATTGGGTGTGCGAGTGCCCACTACCGGCAACGGGCTTTGGAAAAATGAAGCCTGCGATCTGCTTGCTGAACGAGTGCCTGCAAAACTGCACCCATTGCTCGAACGGTGCGTGTGCGGCTGCGGGACAGACGTGTGACGATCCTGACGAGTTAGCTAAGAACGACTGGACATGCACGTGTGCGTCACCAGCCACGAATCAAGCAAGAGCCCGGATTGCCAAGTGTGTTTGTGACGAATGCTTGACGAGCACTCTTTGCGTAGACGCAGCCCAGACGTGCTACGATCGAAACACAACCTGCCACGCAGGACTCGCACCTGATTTTGAGTGCAGCTGCAAAACGCCGCTGTCTGGACTCGCAACTGCTGCGGTGGCAGTGTGCGTGCACGACGAGTGTCTTTCAAACGCGTCGACGTGTATTAATGCAGGGCAAAGATGTGAAGACAACGATCGGACCTTACTAGACACTTGGCTGTGCGTGTGCCCTGAGCCAGCCTCAGGCGTCGAACTGATGGCACCGGCCAAGTGTACTCTGGATGAGTGTGAAGCAGCTTGCGAACACTGTGCAAAGTGCTCGGAAGGGCAGTCTTGCAAAGACCTCGACACAAGCTACGAATCGATAGGCGACTGGACGTGTTCGTGTGATGAGGGGGTTGGACAAGCAACGGGAGCGGCGGCTGAATGCGTGTGCAACGATTGTTTGTCCGACACCCCGTGCGAAGATGCAGGCCAGCGTTGTATAGACACAAACACGACATGTCACGGTGGCACAGCTCCGGACTTTGTGTGTGAGTGCCAACTGCCACAGGTTGGGTCTGCGGCGAATCAGGTTGCTGCATGCGAGCTCGACGAATGCCATGCCAATGAAGCGACTTGCACTCAGGTTGGCCAGGCGTGTTTCGATCCAGACAGGACGGTCGAGAACAACTGGGAGTGTCACTGCCCCTTGCCGTCAAGCTCGCTGGCAACGATGGGGCCAGCGATGTGCGCATTTACGCTTGACGAGTGCGTCGAGACGTGCGAGCACTGCGCCAACCAAACTTGCAGCGCGGCCGGTCAGGATTGCCATGATCCGGACAACAGCTCGCTTGTGACTCATGACTGGACTTGCTCCTGTAGAGATCCTGCTGTCGGCATTGCTACGGGCAAGGTCGCTCGGTGTTCGTGCAACGAGTGCGTGCACGACACCGTATGCAAAGAGGCGGGACAGACATGCATTGATACCAACCCGGAGTGCGGGGCGGCAAGCGACTTCGTATGCGCATGCGACTTGCCGTATTCAGGGGCTGCCACTGGGGAAGCTGCTGATTGTGGAGAAGATGAGTGCGCAATATACGGGAACACGTGCGCCCGGGTAGGTCAGGTATGCGTGGAGCCCAACGTTTCCCGCCTCTTTGATTGGGAATGTCACTGCCCTGCTGAAACTGGCGATGAAACTGTCGGGTTGCAAACTGCTGTCGATATGTGCCACCTAGACGAGTGCGACGGCAGCTGTCCGACGTGCGCCAACAGAACGTGCTCCGGTGTGGGACAGAGTTGCCACGATACCGATACTGACATGTTCAGTTTGAACGACTGGTCTTGCAAGTGTCCAGCGCCTTCGGCAAGCCAAGCTTCGCTAAAACCTGCAGTCTGCCTTGTTGATGAATGCTCTGCTGGAAGTCCATGTGTTGAAGACTGTGAGGCCGGGTCTTTGAACTGCTTACAGACCTGTCGCGATACCAACACGAGCCTTTCCAGTCTGGGTGACTTCTGGTGTACGTGTCCATCGTCCAATGTTACTGCTGTTGGCGGTCCTGCTGATTGCGGGGAATTGCCGGGCTCAACTCTCACACCTGGCGCGACGTGGTCTCCTACTACAGCTTCGCCATCTGCTGTTGACTGCGCGCTCGAAGACACGCAAGAAAAGTGCATGTCAAAGTCGCAGTACTGCGAATGGAAGGAGAACAGCTGCCACAACCCGACAGACTGCAAGTCGTTGCTGACGGAAGGCAACTGTAGCTCGTCGTCCTGGTGTCAGTGGGTCGACAACACGTGCGTAGCAATCGATTGTCACTTGGAAGAGGCGGACTGCGACAAAAGCGCGCTGTGTGAGTGGGTCGATGATGAGTGCACAGTATCGAAACCTTGCACAGCGCGTGACGAGGGTGCGTGTTCTGTCGGAGAACGCTGCCGTATTGTGGAAGGCAGGTGTGCAGTGAACCCGGAACACGGATCTTGCACAGTCGGCTGCGGCTGCCAGTGCAAAGACGGCTGGATCGGGCAGGAGTGCAGCTTGTGCAACTTCGCGCGAGCATCCGACGGGCAATGTATCGTGTGTTCCAGAGAAGACACGTGCAGCGGACACGGATCGTGCAGTCAAAGCAAGTTGTGCATCTGTGATGCAGGCTGGGTCGGAGCTGACTGCGGGCAACGCGCGTGGTGCAGCCCCGAAGGAGCCCTGTGGTACACGTCGTACCCCAATCAACCGCTGCAAGGACGCCTGTTCACGCTCATTGTACATGGGTGTTTCTCGGGTGGTTCCCACAAACTAAAGATGGTTAACGCCTCATCCGATTGCGAGCACGACACTGTCCCACCTGAATGCGCTGCGTCTAGTGACGCTCTTTCACTAAGCTCAACGTGCAGTGATGCGGTGTCGACAGACAGTCCAAGGCTCGAGCCGAAGGCAAGACAAGAACTGCTAGTTGATGTGAAGGCGACTTTTGAAGACGACTCGAAACAGTATCGCGTTTGCTGGTACAGCAACAAGGGGTGGATGCCTCTACAGACGCATACGAGAACCGGAGCCCGTAGCTCTGTTTTTGATGTTCGTAGGGACGCGACGCCTGATTCTGGATCCATCAGTAAGTCGGCACAGATAACGGAGCGACTGTGCTGTGAAGGAGTTGCACTAGGTGAGGCGTGCTTGCCGAGTAGTCTGGTCGCTATCTTGTACCTTTTTTGCGTCTGTTTTCTTGCTCTGTCTGTGGTGTCCTTGATGAAGATGCGCCGACAGCTTACAAACGAGAAACCTCACACACTGTCGGTCTTTGACGATTTTGAAGTGGAAATGGACCGCTCGATGTGGCTTATGTCCGAAACTTCGAGCGCCACCCTGGCAACATCTTTGAATCCACGAACTGTGTCCAGCTTGACAGACCGGCAGTAGTCGGGCGGTCTCGTGGCTGTGGGATTATTGGATGACATCCACATGACGAAGGGCTTTGGAAGTTTTAGCCGCAATGTGCTACACAGACCATTTGAACTATGGTCAGCTGCGTGATCCGCATCAAGTCGCTCAAGACGACCACAGATGTGGAGTGACCACGAGGTCATCGACGGTGGTCTGTTCGCAATTAGTGTTGGCACCAACCTAAAGATCGCCCTGTGCTATGGTGGTCGCGACCGTCCGTTTAGGGCCCTTTACTGTTGACGGGCGCACAGTGCGTTGCTCAGGGTAGTCGAAGGGCTGGCAAACACACTAATGCAACAAACAAGCAGTCACCACTTACGGAAAAAGAATCTTTTAACAACAAACAGTTCACACATAAACTACAGCTAGGTCTACAAGCAGTTGCTGAGTTTTCACCACTACTACTACACCTGCTGTTGTCAATCCTTCTCTTTTTACTACCCGACCCTCCTCACCGCACGTCCTCCTCAACCCAAAGGAAGTAAGAACGCATATTACAGACCGATACGAGCTGCATGGCAACCCCTGCTCAACATGCATGCGCCCAAGACTAAATTCAAAGCGAATTTCTTCTTGGTGTCGGTCGCAACACTTACAAACATGGCTAGCCGTAATTAAAGTGTATAAGCATACCTACTACCCTCATACCACCCGCCTAATGGTCAACCGGAGACCCG
Organism: Diplonema papillatum; assembly: GCA_030068145.1. Lineage (NCBI taxonomy): Eukaryota > Euglenozoa > Diplonemea > Diplonemida > Diplonemidae > Diplonema > Diplonema papillatum. The sequence goes on from JAPJBO010000319.1 coordinate 193,198, forward strand.
AAAACACCGAACCTCTAAACCACAATAAACGCTACAAAATTACAACTACTGTTGACGGGCGTGACAGTCTTTTCGTCCGATGCCTCATCGAAAACTCAGCCCGGGAACCAAAGAGTGAACCGGCGGAGGAAAGAATGAAAGGAAACAACACGCCAATGTTCACAGGAAACTGCGCGACAAGCTCAAGCAAGTCTAAACATTTAGTCAAGATAAAGCCATCAAGCAATCAAGGAACTGCAAATACACCAACCAGCGACGGCAAAATTCACCCAGAGAGGCATTGCCAACAAACTGCCGTTGTTTCTCCCCTCCGAAGTAAGCACAAAGCAGCCCCTCGAGTATTTTATGGTTTGCCGTGCCGCCATATGTCCGCCACCGGGATAAAAAGGGGGGGTGGGGGGGTGAAGGGCGTCAGCCACAGTAGCCTATAGGACTAAGCCATGGTTTGCCATGCCGTCATTCGTCCGTCAAAAAATATGAAGGTGGGGGAGGTGGGGGGTTCTCCGCTATGCCAGCAAGTGTCCGCCAGAGTTTAACTGACACGTTCCCCGATTGGGAAAATTAAGTTTCCGAGGCTAGAAACAAAAACATTGCCACGTTGCTACAGGACGGCGTGACATTCTGAGGTCGCGGAGAAGTTGGTGTCGTAGTTTGCAACGCGAGTGCACGGGCGCTTGCACGTGCACAGCAGGTGATCAGCAAATGTACACTTAGTCAGGTTGCTACAAGTCGAGTTGCAAGGACAATGCGGATGAACTCAGACAAGCTTCAGAACTCCAGTGTTAGGCAAACTAACATTTGGTGTTGCAACGAGACTTAAACACGTTGAAACCGGTACAAGTTGATTTTCCTGAAAACTTCTCTTAACTCCAAAGGCACCCATTCGGTCAATCACCCCTCGCAAACCTTCGTGATGAGCAAGTCGCCCTGCTTAGTACTGATGCAAGGTGTTCCAAAACGTAAGTCTGCATGAGCGAACTAACATTATGCCGAAGATTGTTCTCTGGTTCAGTTTACGTGATTGTGCTGAGAGCCAAACAGCAAACGGGAAAATATACGTGCGAAAAGGTCCCAAATACTCCTCCACAAGCACCCGGCTCTATCGCAGCGGCGCGAAACCTTGAATACCCCGTCGCAAAGAATCATCAGACACCGATCAAGAAACGGTAAAAAGAATGCAAAGCTGCCTAAGAAACACACATCAGCCATCTGCTGGTCGTTGCCAAGCAATCGTCAACCTCTTGCAGCAGCAAGAGAACAAAAGGTTAAGATTAGTCCTGACAAGCAACAAAGGTGCAGCTTCGGGCCGGTTTTTGCACTTCTCTGCGAGAATCTGTCTGTTGCAACACCACCCTCCCCTCCAATGGGCCCTTGACCTGGGCCCTCAGGGAAAGCCGTTTTTTGGTGGCCCCTGCTGTACAGCCACCTGCACAAGCAACTGGGGTCCCGGGAATATCGCCCCCCGCGCACGGTCCGGTACATCAGGGAGGGGTACAGATACATGTACCTCGACGTACGATTTCTCCGTGGTGAAGGGCGACGGGCAAGTTATGCTTTTATCATATTCATCCTACCGCAGGGAAGCCTGTTAGCCATGAGGTGTACCGTACTGTTCGCTGGGGGGGCGAAGCCTCTCGGACTCTCCCCCCCCCGCCCCCCTCGTTACCTACACACTGCACCAGGCTTACAAACGGCCCTTTCGTGTACTAGCTGGGCCCTTAACCCGGGGTCAGGATCTTATAAACAACACTGGCCCGCCCAGTGTTGATACGAAGGTGGTCGGACTCGACATCGTTGCCAGCCGGGCAGTTGGGGTGGGTGGATACACCCCCTAGTCATACATCCGATCCGACTCATATGCGAGAATGATTCTCGCATTCTCGCATATTCTCGCATGCGAGAATGATACGAGTGAAATACGAGAATGTGTAAACCACTCAAGAACCATGTATTTGACCCGTATGCGAGGCTCCGACAGGAATACCAATTGAAGATAGCAAAAGAACGAAATAACGCTGCGCCAACTGCAGCTTTGTAGCTGGCATTGTGTCCTGCTTTCAAGACAAGGACACCTCAACACATTATGTTGTCCACAACAACTCTGGTTGCTCCTTGGTATTCTTTCAATGCTTGAATAATGGTCGAAAACACGCTTCACAACATATGCTCCGTCCGCCACCGTGCCTGCAACTTCTCCAGCGGCTTCTTGCGTTTTCTTCTACGATTTCCTCTGGCTCGTTTCGTGAAGCTGGCAGCTACCATTCAGTTGCCGCTGACTTAGGAGGCACCGGCTTTTCGAATATTAGCCTCGGGGCCGTTTGCAGGTGCATTATTAGGTTGCAGGTGGCAACGGTCCGCAGGTACGTCCGCGAGCCCTTGGAATCTAGCGAGCCCAGCGACAGCGAGTCAAGGAGACCTAATCCTCAACTAACGCTAAAAGTACAAGCAATTTCGGTTCCCGAGTTCATAAACAGCTTTGAAAGCCTGCATCCACGAACAGACGAAACGAACTGTGGCAGAGGAGGAAAGGAAAGTTCACTACACGGAGGAAGCTGCATCTGGAGAAGTTCGGAGGCCCAGTGGCGGCAAAATGCGCGCGGAAGCCTCGGAGACGACCTAAAACGTTGATTCTTGCCGGTTTCTCATGTGTTCAAGCATGCTGTACTGTGAGTTATCTCATTCTCGCATTTTCTCGCACGTGCGAGAATATGCGAGAATATGCGAGAATTTTGCGAGAATCGGGGCCGCGACCCCCCAATACGAGAATATGCGAGAATACGAGTCGTATCGGATGTATGCCTAGAGTTGGTCAGTGAGTGATTGGTGCGCACGCATGCATGGCGGCCGCATGCTAGTTGGAAGAAGGCCCACAGTGTGCGGCGCCGTGCGCCATACGGATTTTATTGACACTACCCCCCGCATTGCACCCCCCGCATTGCATTCCGACGGATTCCGTCGGACTCACACGGAATAGCAATACTCCTGCACAGACACACGGATTCCCGTGATTTTTAGGAGTCACACGGGTTGGGAGCTGTCGGAGTAAAGAAATAAATCAGCGCACTCGTCATTCGTACAAATGCACTAGTAAGAATGACTAGTCATTCTTACTAATGCACTGGCACCGTGCTCATCACTGCCCCCACCCCCTACCTGTAACTCAGGGCCCGGGCCCTGGAAAAATTTCCCGGGTTTTTGGCCCTGAACGATTACCAAAAAAAAAACTCTCTGGCACGAGATGCATTTCGTTCACTATTCCATTCCAGGGCCCCAGACTGTCCTTGAGCTCAACGGATTCCAAAGCGTTCAAAAACGTCCTCGGAATGTATTTTTCGACACAGCCACGAAACCTGAAGGAGGTTTTCAGGCTCTGGCAGGTCTAGCAGGCTGCCGAAAGGGTAAACCACGGCTGTCACCCAAGGTGGGCGTCGAAAAAAACTTTTTTGGGCCAGAATCCCTAAAAACCCGCATTTCGGAAGGTTTTTGTCCCACATGGGCATTTTGACCATTTCACTTACTTAGAGCCTCCGCCCGCTCAGCCCCTATGGTAAATGCACAACTGTGAGCTTTTAATCAATTTATCAAGTATATTTCTTGATTTTTCCTCGTCTTGCTCTCCGCTTGTTGTGGAAGCTGCAATATTGAAGACTCCGTCCTTAGATGGCGTGATTACCGTGGGCCTGGACCCTATCTGGACCCTAGCGCTAACCCGGGGCCCGGGCCCCGGAGACCCTGGATTTGCAGGTACCCTTGCCCCCCGCCCCTCCCCTAAGTAAGTACCTGTCCAATTAGAACCGCTTACCGTGCCGGAGTGAGACCTTTCGGGAGAAGACGGAGCGCGATTCGATCAAGTCGACCACCCGCAACAAGGTGCAACGGAAGGTTTGGATGCGCCTGCCTCCCTGCTTCGTGTTTCACCACCCTGCTCTGAGAGCGTGATCCTTGCGGTGGCTTGGTTTCGCGGCGTGGTGTTCGGCATTCGATCGCGACTGGTTTCTCCCTTCGTTCCCTTTGGCGGCGGTGAATCCCCTCTACAACGAAAACCCCAGAATTGAGTCCGCTTGCTCGAAGCAGCAACCACATCTACAATCAACGAACATTTGAATCTTACAAACGTGACACAGAAGGTCGCTCACACAGAGGCTCGTAATCCAGCGGACTTCTGTTTGTTTTCAGCCGTCTGTTCCCCGTGCACGCGCGATTGTGCACTTGTAACATGTCCCTGCACCCTGAGCAGGTTTTGACAGCTACCGCGCCTCGCGTCGATGCACCGGGGCTACACAATTCTATTGTTTTCCTATGTCCCAGTCCACCCGTTCATCTTCCTCCCTCTTTCACCGTAACATTCTACATCTGCGGACAGGTTTGCCGCGTTGCTTTCCCACTTCGGCTCTTATTTTGCTCGCGGATCAAACCACAGAAGGTACAAAGCGCACCATACGGCAGGGTCGTCCGTTCGCAGTTGTGACACATTTTATTCATGCCGCAAAGTTTTGTTCGAGTTCCGTGCACTGTAAGGAGCCAATCCAAGATACCACAGCTCGCTAGGCGAATGCGAAGAAGAAAGGTTTCACAAGTCGCCATCAGGCGAAGTGTGTAGCTGGCTTTTCTCAGTCAGGAACTACGCACCCATCTAGTTTTGAGTGTGCACTCAATTCTTACTTTTCCTTCCAGCCTACCTCATTTCTTGGCCGCTGCTGCAGACTTTCACTCAAAACAAATGTGGAGCTGCTTGCCCCAAGCTGCGGCTGCCTTTCAGTCGTCAGCACAACATGCAGGACTGCAGAAGAACAACAAGGAAGCTCCCAGACTAACTAAATTCGGGTGTTCCTCATGAACAGCGTTCTATGAGGTTGGGAAGGTGGAGCACAGCTGCTGAGGGATGGGGCAGTGCAAGGGTAAGGTGAATGACTCCCCTCCTTGTGGTGGGTATGCACGAAAGTTCGTGTTATATATGCCCGCATGCCCCTATCCTTCGTTGACTGCGGGCTGGCACCTGCTGGATCCGCCTGCAGTCATATGTGATTGAATTCCACGCCCTGCGAAACAAGCACCTCGTAGGAAAGACCTGACCTCTGTTTGTGCTGTCTAACGAAAAAGACGACGTGCTGTCTTTTTTTAATGGTAGGAACTGCGATACTCAACGATTCTGCGGCTGTTTGGGGGTTTAAGAAGCAGCCGTGTTTGCGAGCAGGAAGTGTTTGAAATGCTAGGGGTGCAAAGGTTTCTCGTGTACAGCAGGGCAAACTCCCTCTAACAGCACCTTTCCTGGATTTGACTTGAAGCCAGATTTTGACGCCCGCAACCTACAATTCGCAGCGCCTCTTGAACTCGACACCTTTTTCAATGCATTCCTGGCGGCGACCTCAAGGAGCACCCTTTTCCCGTGGCCATGAGGAAGTTCAAGGCAGCAAACCCCTCCCAACGATAAGTTGCTAAAACTGTGTCACCAATCAAAAGTTTCTGAAGCTAGTCTTTTTGTTGCAGCTCTTTCGCGGCTTCGAAGTATGCAGTGGAAAGATTGCCGTTGAGTCGACCTATTTCCTTCCCAGCCGCAGCTCTTTTACGTTTGCAGGACGTTCCTGCTGCATTCTCTCAATGGCACTGGTTTCTTGCGTTTCTTTTGTAAATACGGAGGCGCGAACGGGCGTTAACAAACATAAACAAAAGGCTGGAGGTGATTAGCAAACCCCTAATACCGACGACAATTATCGAGTTGATCGCCATGTACCCCGAACCAGCAATCTCCGAGCAGCATCTTCGCCTCCACCCTGCAGAACGGGAAGTTATAGACAGACGGGCGGATGCGATGGGAACCTATCTGGCACTCGTTCGAACACTACTACTTTCAGTTGTCAGGTTCGTAACCTGTGCTTGTCCGCTAGTCACTGATATCAATTCTCTCTGTGCGGCGTTTGCATCGGACAGTTGTGCTGCGGCACAGGTAAAGGACAGCAGACGTTGCTGACACTGCACTGCCATCCAGGATTTCACTGTCTACTGTGCACCTGGTAGTGACGCAATCGCTTGCCTGAACGGCCTCTGCTTCAAGTTTTCCACGGCTGTTTCGCAGAATATCACGGAACAGTTCAAACAAACCGCCTCACGCAGGGCAGATGTCATCGCATCTGACGTTGAAGAGTCTGTCCCTGCTGCCGTCCCGTGGATGTCCTGTGACTTGCGCGGTTCCAACGGAGTGCGGGTACACGACGTGTCTAGAAGAGCCTGAAGATTCCTGTAGGATCACAGATGACTGTCACTGGACAGGGTCTGAGAGCCTTGTGCGGGACGACAGCGAAAGTGTTCCTTCGTATACTCTCAACAGCGGAATGATGGAGTCTCCTACCTCACACAATTCGACCGACACTTTGTTTGGGTTCTCGCTGAAGACCGAAGTCGCGAGCCCGCGTGTTGCCAGCGAAATCTGTAAGACATTGTTTCACGAGGGCCGGATCGGACGCTTGGCCCGCATGTTGTCCGAAGAAGAAATCGCGCGGGCATCGCATTGACACCGGCGGCCGTCGACGCGTTTATGGACGGCAACGACGTGGCGGACGAGGGCATATGGGTGTGGTCCGATAGTGTTCCGTTCTTTTCGGCGGCTCACGGATGCTTCCAACCTTGTTCTTGGGACGGCCTGCAGACGGCCAATGATTACCGTTCTTCTGCGAGTTTCCGTGTGTTCGGACACCGATTGCAACGAAAAGGGGATGTGCCCATACAAATGCACTGTTCACGGACGGTGCGAGATCAGTCGAGATTGCTGTCCGAACGTTGTCGAAGAGGAAGACTGCCTGCGTCACCATCCTCACTGCGAGTGGGTGCCCTTGCGTTACGTGGGCGGGAAAGGGGTCTAGTGTGCAGACACTGCAGTCCAAGTGCATGGCCACGAGTGATCTCACAGTCTACTGTGCACCTGGTAGTGACGCAATCGCGTGTAAAGATGGTGCTTGCTTCGGGTTCTGACTGGGTTCTGGTTTGGAGGCGCTTGGTGGTCATAGTCGGTAACACTGGTCGAACAATCTAGCGTTATTTGTGGGTTAGAAAGTCGGTATTGTAAAGTCTCCGGTTGACCGTAGAGGCTTGGGTAAGGAGGGGGGTTGAGAGGGTTGAGAAAAGTGGAGGGTGCTAATCGCAGAGAACCAGGGACTAGAAACGGGAGTTCCGCTCGTACTACCCCGATAGCAACTGCTGGAATGCGCTGGCCCGAACTTAGCACCAGGTCCCCGAACTTGCCACCAAACGCCGAGCTTGGCATCAGGGTTCAACGGGGCAGAAGGTCCGGGTTGCACAAACGCCGGACTGGACAAAGGTGCGGGTTTGCACAAACGCCGGCTTGGACAAAACGGTTCGGGTTTGCACCAACGCCGGTATATAGGCTCTCTCCATCAGTAGGGTGAACCGAATCTGTCTCACGACCCACTACCGGTCAGGTTGTCCTTGATTTTCGGCTTTCTGACACCTTCATACACGTTTCGTACGTCCACTGCCACAGCTCATTTCAGCTGGTCAACATGTGACCGACACTAGGATCGGGGTTCGCCGCTTTTTAAAAGCGGTGTTTAGCCAAACTCCCCGCTATTCTTGAGCAAAGCTCCCTGTTGCTGGTCACGGGTTGCGGGCCTCCTCGAGGATTTCCTGCGAAGCAAGCGCGTTCGTTCAAAACGGAAGCCTCGCCAAAAACTCTTAAAGGAGGACGAAGGTTCGATATTTGAGAGTCTCTGATCTGAGGAGAAGTGGTGTAAGAGGCACCGCGATATAATCTTCCTATACCTACGGAATTCTCCAGGGCTGCCCGATATCAGTGGTCCTGATCAACGCGCTCCTCTCTGTTCTCTCGAAGGCCTTGGTCAGCCGAGCTCGGGTGAGTCCGAAGTCGTTCGCCGACGATCTGTACCTGCTGTCGCAACTTGCGAGGCTACTCCAAGAGGGAATTCGAACCACAGAGGTGTTCGACAGCCTGACAGGCTTTGCCCTCAACGAGGACAAGTCGGTCTCCTTCTCGACGTCCCCAGAGCCTCCTCGCCTCGTGATCGGTCGCAAAATAATTCGATCGAGCAAAATAGTGAAGGTTTTGGGTGTCCCCCTGGGCACAGAGGGACCCGTTGACAACCGCAGGGCCAACGCCACGGTCGAGGCCGCGGCCAGACTTGAGGCGGCGCCGCTCATGCATCGCACGAAGTTCCGCATAATGCAGACGATCGCAGCCTCCGCGTATTACGGGGCGGCCTACTGCACGAATACAACAGGTGGCTTCGTCAACAGCTCAACGCTCCGAACGGCACTCTCCGCTTGCGTGATCCCTCGATCTAACCGGGCGAAGAGCCCTCTTGCGGTTCTCTCCCTGGTTGCAAAAGCACACCTGTGTGATCCGGCATGCGCCTCAGGTTTCAGCTTATTCCGCACGTTCGTGAAACAATACGGGAAAGAGAGGTTTCGGGTGAGGATGGACGCTCTCCTTCGCGTGGGAGCCGACTCGTCTATCAAGGGTCCCGTAGGTCTTATGGCTAATCTTCTGCGGGAGATAAGATTCCTACGGGCCACGCAGCACAGCTTCCAGTCCCTGTCTTTCGACGGGACTCCCGTGTCGCTACTCGGTAAAGAAGCCCCACACCTCTTTCGTGAGGGCCTGCGTCTGCGCGCGTGGCGTTACTTGACCACACAGAGACAAGGATTTGACGGAATCGAAGGAGGGGTGGACGTACGTGCCATGAATCGGCTTTGGCTGAACCGCGCGACGGACCACAAATTGAGTTCCGCGATCAGTCGATGTATTGGGGGAGCGGTGTACTCACGGGAATGGTGCCGCAGGAAGTGGGGTTCGGGGAGCGGCGACTGCGAGTTCTGCGACAGCGGTGCGACGGGGACCCTGTGGCATTACTACTGGCAATGTCCGGGCCCAGGTTGTAGATGGAACGAGCTGCGATCCCGGTTTTGCATTGCTGAGGCGATGGTCCGGGACATGCCCCAGTGCTTGTGCATTAGAGGGATACCCCCCTACGGGACCCCTCCTGACCTCCTGGAGAAGATCCAGAGGCTGATCGGTACGATCTCAATCGAGATGGCGCAGGCGCAGCGGAGCCTTGCGGCAACACGCCCTTGGGAACTCGCCTCAGGTGCGTCGACGAAATACGACGTACACTTAGCAACGGACAGTCGTAAGTTGCTAACGACCAACATCGGAACCCGCTTCGCAGCGACGTTGGTCTTCTGGCTGCGGAGTCTATCATGGGTCAGCTCCAACCCTCTCCCGACGACAGGCGTGGAACTCGCGCTTGATTTTGAGGCATTTACGCGTTCGAAGCTCCCAGGGAGAACCTTCGCCGAGAAGGGGCTGCAAATTGGGTACCTTATGCGAGCTATCAACGACCTGTGCTGCGCCGACTCAGGAGTCGCCTCCTTCCCTGGGAAGTGGCGGCAGGGGGTCTGTTCCCTCCGCTGTTTTGGTGCGCCGGCTATGCCGGGTTGTACCCACCGCCCACGCTTTGCGGCTGGACGGAAGACCGAGTGGATGTTGGGCAAGCTGGAAACAATTTGCGCCCGTAACAGCTGGAACGATGCCGTGCCTGAATATCCGCACGACGTACCCTATGTTCAGTGGGAGTTGAGATTCTCTGTCAAGATGCTAGCCGCCGCCATAGGGCGGGCTATTGCCAAAAGGAGGAGAGCCCGCGAAACAACGTGCCAACACACGCCTGCCAGGCGGTCTCGTCCGCCAGTCAGAACGCCCCCGGCTGCGCCACCATCGGTGCAACAATCATCTTTGACAGGGCCACGGCTCGCTCCGCGCCCACGGCGCAACGACTTGCGCCCGCCGTAGTAGTACGGGATAGTAGTGGGGCGACCGGATACTCCTCGGAGAGATGGTCCCTGCACTCTAACTCGTCTCTCTCTCTCTCTCTCTCTTCCTCCGCGTGCCAGAAACCAGCTTACGAACCTTAGTTTTGCATTACTTTGTCTCCAGGTTTGACATGTGAGGGTTTGCGGTTCAGCGGTTAGGAGACTGAGAAGGAATAGAGAAGAAGCATCGGCACGGGATATAGCCTTGGTGGATTCGTGTTCATTTTGGGACCTCTGGAGGACATGTCTGCAGTGCTGATGCATACTCTAACGTGCAGTAGGAACCTCGAGAAGACTACCCTTCTTCTCCAGTACCATCACCATGTTGGTGTTGGCACTACTGACCTCTGTGCCTAGGCTTGCCCTTACAGTCCACGTTTCCGAGGCAAACAGGAACACACGAAGCACGGGGCCAGACCTCAAGCCAAAACCAGCCAGCGCTAAGATACATTCTTGTCGATACTTGCTCGTTTCTCACAGGCAACTGTCAATGACAGAGCTGCCAAGGCCAAGCGGGCCAAACATAGCAACCTGTCACAGGAGATCATCCACCCCCGGGGGTGGGCTGCTAGTTTGACACTTACTTTTCTACACGTCGGGGGACGAAATTGAAAAGAAAACGACACTAGTCTGCACGCCCACACGGGGTCGTCAGAAATATAAAGCAAACTAGCAAATGAGTGCAGCCGGGATCGTGCTTATTGGAGTGACTCTATCGTATGCTGCTGACAGTGATGACGGGCTGTCGGATGGGACAGCAATAGTTGCTACAGGAAGATTATCTGCATCACACAACGATGAGAACCCATCGATGCTGCTCTCGGAATCGAGAGATCGCAGAGGATCTGTTCAGGAAAGCGCGATGTCAGTCCTCTTTCCTGCCTCTCAGAATGATCCGCTCGAAAGGTCTGAGACCCTTGAGTTCACAAAATGTAGCTCCGAGATCTGCGAGGCGGGCCAAGAACAAGATTTGTGCTTGAGCAACGTCCAGTGTATATGGAATGGCACCTCATGTTTGCTGAACACAGCGTATTCTGCAGGTGGGGTCCTGGAAGGAACGAATCTTACAGATATTACCTTTTGGTTTTCAGCAAGCACCAATGCTCCCGATTCTCATGCTGCCCACAGTATTTGCAGTACTTTGTGTCACAACGGTTTACTTGGACGCTTAGCTCGCATGCTCACGTCATACGAGGCGTTGCGGATGACAGCGCTGCAGCCGAAGGCAACAAATGCCTACATAGATGGGACAAATGAGGCGAACGAGTCTACTTGGCAGTGGTCAAACGAAATAGCATTCTGGACAACCACTGATGAATGCCTTCAGGCAGATTGCCCCTGGCTTAGTTTCCAGAATACCAGCGAGCACTACCTGCAGATGACTTCGAATGGAAGCTGGGAAGCCGCAAGTGGAGCTGTCCCATTCTTTTGTGAGTTTCCATGCCTCGCAGACACAGACTGCGACATGCATGGTGCTAGCTGCCCATTCAAGTGTAATGTTCATGGCCGCTGTGAGTGTCTGGTCGATGAATGCCTGGAGTATCAGGCAGTTTGTAGCGAGGCTCAACAAATCTGCAATGACACTCAAATTGCTGCACCGAATACATGGCATTGCGTGTGCCCACCCCCTTCGTACGGAGAGGCACTGATGAAACCAGCAGAATGCGTGTTTGATGAGTGCACCGCTACTTGTTCGCACTGCGCAAATGGGACATGTGATGCTGCAGAACAGGTTTGTAGCGACCCTGACACAAGCCGAACTTCGGAGAATGATTGGACTTGTGTTTGTGTTGCGGAAGGTATCGGAAAAGCAACCGCGCGGCCTGCCGAGTGCATTTGCGACGACTGCTTGTCGGTATCTCTGTGCCTGGTTGCGGGTCAGTTCTGCATGGACTACAATACAACATGCCACAATGGCACAGCACCGGACTTTTTTTGCGAATGCAAATCCCCAGCTGAAGGTTCAGCGCTTGGGCATGCGGCCTTATGCGAGCTTGAAGAGTGCTCAGTCCATGAGTCGACATGTACAGCTGCTAATCAAACGTGTTACGACCCGAGCATTACAGAGTTTGACAACTGGGAATGCCACTGCCCGCCGTGGTCAGACGCTGTAGAAGTTGGGAAGCCCGCCACATGTATGGTAGACGAATGTGAAAACCATCCTTGCATAAAAGACTGCGTACCTGGATCGCTAGGATGCCAGCAGCTTTGCTTTGATGCAAACAGAAGCTCTTCCAGTCTCGGGGATTGGACGTGCTCATGTCCAGAACCTCTCACCTCTTCTTCTGTTGGCAAGCCTGCTCTGTGTTTCATCACACAAGTCCCAGACACGGATACGCCCGATACGTCAAGCCCTCCAACTGACGCACCCGAAACGCATGCCCCGGCCACACGAGCTCCGCCCACGAGCCCTCCTCCTACCTTAGCCCCAACACATGCCCCTGCAACAGAAGCACCTTCCACTCAAGCCCCGCCATCATTTGCACCAGCCACCCTTTCACCCCCAACAGAGTCTCCACCTACTCAAGCCCCACCAACAGAACCTCCACCCACACACGCACCTCCAACAGCATCGCCACCCACACAAGCACCGGCAACAGAATCACCGCCCACACATGCACCTCCGACAGCATCGCCACCCACACAAGCACCAGCAACAGGATCACCGCCCACACATGCACCTCCGACAGCATCGCCACCCACACAAGCACCGGCAACAGAATCACCGCCCACACATGCACCTCCGACAGCATCGCCACCCACACAAGCACCAGCAACAGGATCACCGCCCACACATGCACCTCCGACAGCATCGCCACCCACACAAGCACCAGCAACAGGATCACCGCCCACACATGCACCTCCGACAGCATCGCCACCCACACAAGCACCAGCAACAGAATCACCGCCCACACATGCACCTCCGACAGCATCGCCACCCACACAAGCACCAGCAACAGGATCACCGCCCACACAAGCACCAGCAACAGAATCTCCACCCACACAGGCACCACCAACAGGGTCTCCACCCACACAAGCACCAGCAACAGTGTCTCCGCCCACACATGCACCTCTGACCGCATCACCACCTACACAAGCACCGTCAACAGAATCTCCACCCACACAAGCACCAGCAACAGAGTCTCCACCCACACAAGCACCAGCAACAGAGTCTCCACCCACACAAGCACCATCAACGGAGTCTCCACCTACACAAGCACCTTTTACAACGTCTCCACCCACACAAGCACCTCTCACTTCAGCTCCTATCACACTATCACCTTTGACATCTGCACCACCGACTCAGTCCCCATCCACAATCGCCCCAATCACACGATCTCCACCCACAGCAGGGCCACCTACAGTCTCACCAACACAAGCACCGCCTACCGCAGGCCCAGGCACTAATTGCACCGTTTTCAAAACTGAGGTGCTATGTTCTAATGTTTCCCATTGCAAATGGCGTGATGCATGTACAGATGTGTGCTCTACCGCGAACGACATGATTTCTTGTAACGAAAGCCCTTGGTGCGAATGGGTGAACGAAACCTGCCTAATTGCTGTGCCATGCAGAGACCGCAAGTATGACGAATGTGAAAGTGGTGATTCCTGCCGTATCGTCGACGGGATGTGCATCGTAAATCCGGAGCATGGGTTTTGTGAACCAAACAAATGTTGTTCATGTCAAAACGGCTGGAGTGGGTATCAGTGCAGTCGGTGCGACATTGGTGCGAGGCCCAGTGGAGTATGTTCCATTTGTTCGCGCAAACACACATGCAGTAGTCACGGAAGATGCACCAAAGACCATCTGTGTTTATGCGATGCTGGCTGGAGTGGTGCTGGCTGCGATCAGCTTGTCTGTCTGCCTTCCCGGGCTGTCTGGTTTACGGCATATCCGAACAAACCGCTGCAAGGCCACAACTTTACTCTAATCATTCATGGTTGCTTTACCCAAAAGGTGGCCCGCGTGCAAAGTGTGAAAGTTGTTTCTGCCACCTTGTCATGTGCGACATCAGTTGGCGGTTGTGAAGTTGAGAACAACTTCATAGTCATGGACGGTGTTTGCAACAGTGCTGTGCAAACAAATAGGCCATCCATCGAATCGACAGCACACCAGGAATTACTCGTAGCTGTTCATGCGAAGCAGGGTGGCAATCAGTTGAAGGTGTGTTGGCTGAACGATACAGGGGAGTGGGAAGAACTGCCTACACACGACCGAGCAGGTAGCCTTACCTACGTCCTCAATTTGACTGCGAGCGTCCAGTCCTGCTGCAGCGGCTTACAGGTAAAAGATGCATGCTTGCCCGATTATGTTATCATCATTTCCTGGGTAGCAGCTTGGTGTGCAATCTTGTGCATCATGTGCTATGCTGTCAAAAGCCGTAGTGAGTTGCGAGAACTGCAGCACACACTCGAGCTGGAAATTGACGAAATATCAGCTCACATGGAAACAACAGTGCAAGGTTTGTCCGACAGCACCAGCCCTTACACGAAAACGTGATTGTCCTGTGTACCTCATCCTCTTTCATGGTGGCAGCCCTATTCACAGGATGAAAGTATTGTACCATCGTCTCAAGTCTTCCGAGTACCCTCCGTTTACTGTTTTTCTTCTGGTGTGTTCTAACCTGCCTGTTTCGAACTTCCAGCAGTGCCCTTCTATTTTTAGCCACATACAATGTGTGAGGAAACTGAACCGTCCAAGTAGGAGCTTCTGATCGTGATCATTTGCCAAAAACCACGTCCAGGATTTGGGCTCAGGGTACTGCGGTAAACACACCCGCAAACCCGCACTCGGTGGCCCTAGCGGGCCCCCTCGTGAATCCCGAACCTTTGAAAGAAGGCGGCCGTCTTGTCCAGGAAAGGGGGCCTCTCATCTATGGGAGGCCCGACTCGAGCAAGAAGAAGTTGAAACCATTCAAATTGAAACGACAAAAAAGGTAATAAAAACAACCGGAAGAACATGACACCAAAATAAAAGATGGCGGGGTGACGAGGTTCAATGCCGGTTGTTTTGGCGCCCACCGGAAACAATGAAGTATGCCTTTTTTTTTGCGATTAAGTGAACAAGTGCAGAGAGCGGTGCGCGTGCTCAATTTGATGATGGTTTTGACCGATGCATCTGAAGAAACCCTCACAGGAATTCGAAGTACAGACGAACGACGTTCTTTCGAAGATCGGAACTTCTTCCCCATTTCGACATCAGGGGCACTCATCGCATTGTTGAGAGCTCCTTTGGCAAGGTGGCGCTGTGAACTGCAGGAAACTCTTCAAAGGGATCAAGAGTCACACAAAGGATATTCCTCATCATCCTCCGCTTCGAAGTCCAGACGATGGCTCATTGCTTGTTTTTGACATGAGGGACAAAAATCTGACCTGCACCTCCTCGTGGTGTTCCTCGGAAACGCGCTGCAAGCGCGGCCGACGCAGGCAGTCTTTGTTGTTTATCCAACTGTCTTTGCCTGATGATTGATCAGGATTCTTTGACAGGTTTGGACAGTTTCCTGTTCAGCCAAACAACACCATTCACGTGTCACGCTGTTCGTTAATTCTGGTGCCAATCCTTGGCCATTGGCTGTCAACCTGGCACCGTTCTGCAGTCCTTCAAACAAAGGTGCTTTGGAGATTTGCAGTCGCTCTAGTACCGCTCTTTGGCGCGGTTCGCCGTCATTCAGGCGCGGCTCTTTGGGCATTTTTGGTCATTCTAGCAGCTCGAGCAGCAGCTAGAGGATAGAACAGCTAGAGGGGCAGCAGATAGAGGAGCAGAAGCAGGAGGAAGAGCTACAGCAAGAGGGAAGAAGGAAGATGAGCAGGAACAAGATGAGCAGCAGCTCGAGGAGCAGCAGCAAGAGGAAAGAAGCAAGATGAGCAGCAGCTAGAGGATAGAACAGCTAGAGGGGCAGCAGATAGAGGAGCAGAAGCAGGAGGAAGAGCTGCAGCAAAAAGAGAGAAAGAAGTAAGATGAGCAGCAGCTAGAGGATAGAACAGCTAGAGGGGCAGCAGATAGAGGAGCAGAAGCAGGAGGAAGAGCTACAGCAAGAGGGAAGAAGGAAGATGAGCAGCAGCTAGAGGATAGAACAGCTAGAGGGGCAGCAGATAGAGGAGCAGAAGCAGGAGGAAGAGCTACAGCAAGAGGGAAGAAGGAAGATGAGCAGCAGCTAGAGGATAGAACAGCTAGAGGGACAGCAGATAGAGGAGCAGAAGCAGGAGGAAGAGCTACAGCAAGAGAGAAGAAGGAAGATGGGCAGGAGCAAGATGAGCAGCAGCTCGAGGAGCCGCAAAGAGGGAAGAAGCAAGATGAGTAGCAGCTAGAGGAGCCGCAAAGAGGGACGAAGCAAGATGAGTGCAGCTGGAGGAGCAACAGCTAGAGGGGCAGCAGCAGCTGCATCAACAGGGGAATAAGCAAGATGAGCATCAGCTAGGAGGGGCAGCCAGGGTAACAGCTGGCAGCAGCAGGGGCAGCAGATAGAGAAGCAGAAGATGAGGGGGGAGCGTCAGCAGGAGTCAGGAAGCAGAAACAAACACATACCATTGCCCAAGCACCAACAGCACCAACAGCACCAACAGCACCAACAGAACAGCACCAACAGCACCAACAGCACCAACAGCACCAACAGCACCAACAGCACCAACAGCACCAACAGCACCAACAGCACCAACAGCACCAACAGCACCAACAGCACCAACAGCACCTACAGCAGCAACAGCACCAACAGCAGCAACAGCAGCAACAGCAGCAACAGCAGCAACAGCATCAACAGCATCAACAGCATCAACAGCATCAACAGCATCAACAGCATCAACAGCATCAACAGCATCAACAGCACCAACAGCAACCGCACCAACCCGCAAACCCCCCCGCAAACCCGCACTCGGTGGCCCTAGCGGGCCCCCTCGTGAATCCCGAACCTTTGAAAGAAGGCGGCCGTCTTGTCCAGGAAAGGGGGCCTCTCATCTATGGGAGGCCCGACTCGAGCAAGAAGAAGTTGAAACCATTCAAATTGAAACGACAAAAAAGGTAATAAAAACAACCGGAAGAACATGACACCAAAATAAAAGATGGCGGGGTGACGAGGTTCAATGCCGGTTGTTTTGGCGCCCACCGGAAACAATGAAGTATGCCATTTTTTTTGCGATTAAGTGAACAAGTGCAGAGAGCGGTGCGCGTGCTCAATTTGATGATGGTTTTGACCGATGCATCTGAAGAAACCCTCACAGGAATTCGAAGTACAGACGAACGACGTTCTTTCGAAGATCGGAACTTCTTCCCCATTTCGACATCAGGGGCACTCATCGCATTGTTGAGAGCTCCTTTGGCAAGGTGGCGCTGTGAACTGCAGGAAACTCTTCAAAGGGATCAAGAGTCACACAAAGGATATTCCTCATCATCCTCCGCTTCGAAGTCCAGACGATGGCTCATTGCTTGTTTTTGACATGAGGGACAAAAATCTGACCTGCACCTCCTCGTGGTGTTCCTCGGAAACGCGCTGCAAGCGCGGCCGACGCAGGCAGTCTTTGTTGTTTATCCAACTGTCTTTGCCTGATGATTGATCAGGATTCTTTGACAGGTTTGGACAGTTTCCTGTTCAGCCAAACGATACCATTCACGTGTCACGCTGTTCGTTAATTCTGGTGCCGCTTGCTGGTCATTCATTGGCTGTCATTCTTGGAACGATCTCTGGCGATTGGCAGTCGTTCTGGTGCCAATCCTTGGCCATTGGCTGTCAATCTGGCACCGTTCTGCAGTCATTTGCCGTCCTTCAAACAAAGGTGCTTTGGACATTTGCAGTCGCTCTAGTACCGCTCTTTGGCGGTTCGCTGTCATTCAGGCGCGGCTCTTTGGGCATTTGTGGTCATTCTAGCTCTGTTCTTTGGT
The DNA here is from genome assembly GCA_030068145.1 of Diplonema papillatum. Taxonomy (NCBI): domain Eukaryota; phylum Euglenozoa; class Diplonemea; order Diplonemida; family Diplonemidae; genus Diplonema; species Diplonema papillatum. Next base: position 210,911 of record JAPJBO010000319.1, read on the forward strand.
CGTTGGCAGTCATTCTGGTGCCGCTTGCTGGTCATTGGCTGTCAGTCTGGCACCGTTCTGCGGTCATTTGCCGTCCCTCAAGCAAGGTGATTTAGACATTTGCAGTCGTTCTCGTACCACTCTGTGGCTGTTCACTGTCATTCTGGTGCCGCTCTTTGGTCATTGGCTGTCATTCCTGGGCGGTCTCCAGCCTGTTGCAGTCGTTCTCGCGCCGCAGTTTGGCCATTTTCAGTCATGCTGGCGCTGCTCTTGGGCAATTTGCAGTCGTTCAAGCGCCGTTCTTTGGACATTTGCAGTCGTTCTAGCGCCGCTCTTTGGCCGACCGCCGTCATTCAGGCTCTATGGGCATTTGTAGTCGTTCTGGCGCCGCTCCTTGGCCATTTGCTGGCATTCTGGCACAGTCGTTCTGGTACCGCTCTATGGCCGTTCACTGTCATTCTGGTACCGCTCGTTGGTCATTGGCTGTCCTTCCTGGGCGATCTCCGGCCAGTTGTAGTCGTTCTCGTTCCGCAGTTTGGCCATTGCAGTCGTTTCAGCGCCGCTCTTGGTCCGTCATTCAGGTGTGGCTCATGGGCATTTGTGGTCATTTTAGCGCCGTTCGTTGGTCATAGGCAGTCATTCTAGTGCCGCTTGCGGGTCATTGGCTGTCTTCATTGGCCATTGGCTGGCATTCTGGCACAGTCGTTCTGGTACCGCTCTATGGCCGTTCACTGTCATTCTGGTGCCGCTCTTTGGTCATTGGCTGTCCTTCCTGGGCGATCTCCGGCCAGTTGCAGTCGTTCTCGTTCCGTAGTTTGGCCATTGCAGTCGTTCTAGCGCCGCTCTTTTGCCCGTTCACTGTCATTCAGGCGTGGCTCATGGGCATTTGTGTAATTCTAACGCTGTTCATTGGTCAATGGCTGTCATTCTTGGGGCAATCCCTGGCGATCTGCAGTCGTTCTGGCGCCGCTCCTTGGACATTGGCTGTCATTCTGGCACCGTTCTGCGGTCATCTGCTGTCCTTGAAGGAAAAAAAGACAGGTGTTATGGACATTTGCAGTCGTTCTCGTACCGCACTTTGGCCGTTTGCTGTCATTCAGGCATGGCTCTTTGGACATTTGTGGTCTAGCTCCGTTCGTGCCGCTGTTTGATTAGCGGCCAATTTGCAGTCGTTCTTGTGCCGCTCTTTATCATTCAGACGCGACTCTTGGGGAATTTGAGGTCTTGCTATCGAGCTGTAGCGTGATGAGCAGCAGACAGGAGGAGCAGCAGCTAGAAGATAAAACAGCTAGAGGGGCAGCAGATAGAGGAGCAGAAGCAGGAGGAAGAGCTACAGCAAGAGGGAAGAAGGAAGACGAGCCAGAGCAAGATGAGCAGCAGCTCGAGGAGCAGCAGCAAGAGGAAAGAAGCAAGATGAGCAGCAGCTAGAGGCAAGAGAGGAGCAGCAGATGGAGCAGCAGAAGCAGAGGAAAAGCTACAGGAAGAGGGGAAGAAGGAAGATGAGCAGGAACAAGATGAGCAGCAGCTCGAGGAGCAGCAGCTCGAGGAGCAGCAGCAAGAGGAAAGAAGCAAGATGAGCAGCAGCTAGAGGATAGAACAGCTAGAGGGGCAGCAGATAGAGGAGCAGAAGCAGGAGGAAGAGCTACAGCAAGAGGGAAGAAGGAAGATGAGCAGGAGCAAGATGAGCAGCAGCTCGAGGAGCAGCAAAGAGGGAAGAAGCAAGATGAGTAGCAGCTAGAGGAGCAGCAGCTAGGATAAAACAGCTAGAGGGGCAACAGAAAGAGGAGCAGAAGCAGGAGGAAGAGCTGCAGCAAGAGAGAAAGAAGCAAGATGAGCAGCAGCTAGAGGATAGAACAGCTAGAGGGGCAGCAGATAGAGGAGCAGAAGCAGGAGGAAGAGCTACAGCAAGAGGGAAGAAGGAAGATGAGCAGCAGCTAGAGGATAGAACAGCTAGAGGGGTAGCAGATAGAGGAGCAGAAGCAGGAGGAAGAGCTACAGCAAGAGGGAAGAAGGAAGATGAGCAGGAGCAAGATGAGCAGCAGCTCGAGGAGCAGCAAAGAGGGAAGAAGCAAGATGAGTAGCAGCTAGAGGAGCAGCAGCTAGGATAAATCAGCTAGAGGGGCAACAGAAAGAGGAGCAGAAGCAGGAGGAAGAGAGAAAGAAGCAAGATGAGCAGCAGCTAGAGGATAGAACAGCTAGAGGGGCGGCAGATAGAGGAGCAGAAGCAGGAGGAAGAGCTACAGCAAGAGGGAAGAAGGAAGATGAGCAGCAGCTCGAGGAGCAGCAGCAAGAAGGAAGCAAGATGAGCAACCACTGGAGGCAAGACAGGAGCAGCTAGAGGAGCAGCAGCTAGAGGAGCCGCAAAGAGGGACGAAGCAAGATGAGTGCAGCTGGAGGAGCAACAGCTAGAGGGGCAGCAGATAGAGGAGCAGCAGCAGCTGCATCAACAGGGGAATAAGCAAGATGAGCATCAGCTAGGAGGGGCAGCCAGGGTAACAGCTGGCAGCAGCAGGGGCAGCAGATAGAGAAGCAGAAGATGAGGGGGGAGCGTCAGCAGGAGTCAGGAAGCAGAAACAAACACATACCATTGCCCAAGCACCAACAGCACCAACAGCACCAACAGCACCAACAGCACCAACAGCACCAACAGCACCAACAGCACCAACAGCACCAACAGCACCAACAGCACCAACAGCACCAACAGCAGCAACAGCAGCAACAGCAGCAACAGCAGCAACAGCAGCAACAGCAGCAACAGCAGCAACAGCAGCAACAGCAGCAACAGCATCAACAGCATCAACAGCATCAACAGCACCAACAGCACCAACAGCACCAACAGCACCAACAGCACCAACAGCACCAACAGCACCAACAGCACCAACAGCACCAACAGCATCAACAGCACCAACAGCACCAACAGCACCTACAGCACCTACAGCAGCAGCAACAGCAGCAACAGCAGCAACAGCAGCAACAGCATCAACAGCATCAACAGCATCAACAGCATCAACAGCATCAACAGCATCAACAGCATCAACAGCACCTACAACAAACAGTGGCAGAACGAAAGGAGTGTTGTTTGCATTGCACTTAGGATCCAGCTTGCTGCACAAGAAGTCAACAAAGAAATGCAAAGCAATAGATGAAGCAATGAATCGATGAAGCAATATATCGATGAAGCGATGCACAAAAGGGGGAAGCCACAAGAGTGCGGGGGGACAAAATCTGACTTGCCACCTCCTCGCGGTGTCCCCTGGAAACGTGTTTTTCGAAACGCGGCCAAGGCAAGCAGTACCTTTGCTGTGGGTGAAAGCCCCTTACTTCGTATCTGGCGTCCGAGCTGCGCACCTACCCTTCCCGGGCGTAAAAGATCCTGCCCCAAGCTGCCCAGCAGGAACGGGGGGGGCGGTGCAAAGAGGCACCTTCCAGGTGAGCCTTGCCAAGTTTGACTCCCTTGTGGCCCTCTCATCGTGAAGGCGGGGTAAAATCGGGATGGTTACCAATGTGCCCCCGGTTTTTTGAATTAGTTGGCCCCAGTCTGAGTGACAGGTGGCGGCTTGTGGCTGAGCCGCGGCCTTTCCAGGCCCTTAGCCGACTCTCCTTTCGTTTTTCTGAGTCCCCAGTGCCGTGGGGCAGGCGCCGGTTGCAGTGTGCAACTGGTGCGGGTTCAAACCGCGCCTGTCTGTGTTCGTGGTTGTGCCGTTTTTCGTTGTGAAGAAGTGAACCCGGAGAACCCACCAGGTCAGGCACCAGGTTTCTTGTCTGGCAAACTGTACGGCCTGGTGTTTAAAAAAAAATTAAGGCTGTCTGTGCGGTTGGCTGTGACAAGTCCACTCCTGCATTTCACAAAATTTGCAGCAGGAGGGACTGAGTCACACCAATCGAAAAGACACCGGAGAATACCCGAGTGTCGGCCCACAAACGAAGTATTTGAACTTCCCCTTTTGGAACTTGCTTGTCTTGCCCATTTTTCCCAGTTTGCCTCGAAGGCCCCTGTACGATTCTTCCAAAAAAAAAAAGGAATGTGAGTACAGTATGTCGAATTCTTCCTTTAATTTTTTAATTCCCAAATCGGGGGGCACTTGGACTGCCCCTGGATTCTTCAAAGCAGTACCTGTAAGTAAGTTTGAGAGTCGTTGGTGCGGTGCACAAAAACATTACAAACCTGTGCTGCAAACCCGACCAATCCTGGGGGACAAAATCTGACTTGCCACCTCCTCGCGGTGTCCCCTGGAAACGTGTTTTTCGAAACGCGGCCAAGGCAAGCAGTACCTCTCTGCTCCCTCGTGGGGCGGAAAGGTTGAAGATCGAAGGCTCGAAGGCAGAAGCGGCTTGACAAACCGTTTCCTCACCCGAAGGCTGGTTCTGCCCCCTTGTGGGGCGGAGAGGTTGAATATCGAAGGCTCGAAGGCAGAAGCGGCTTGACAAACCGTTTCCGTTTCCGGAAGGCTGGACTCCCCGGTGGGTCTTTCTTGCTGCGAAGGCGAGGTTGCTTTGGTGCTTGGCTTTTCTTGCGGGGCCAAAGTTGTGGAATTTCCTGTGTCTGTGCGAGAAAGGGTTGCTTGTGGCGAAGCGGCGGCCTTTCCAGGCTCCCAGCTGAACCCCCAGAAAGAAAAAAGAAGGGGTTCCCCAGTGCCGTGTGGCAGGCGCCGGTTCAATGTGAACCGGTGCGGTCAAAAACTGCGCCTGTCAGTGGTGTGGTTGTGCCTTTTGCTGTTGTGATGAACCGAAAAGAACACGGAGAACACCGACCAGGCACCAGGTAGACGTCTGGAAACAGTACGGCGGTGCATTTTTATTCCCAGGAGACTTGCTCCCAAGAGACTTTCCTTCACTCCAAGCGCCGATTCACAAAATGACATGGCCGCTTGGTGAAGGAACTTCTCTTCGGGTGTAAGATCTTCCCCGCGGGTGGACGCGGAGGAAGAGGGTTCTTCTCGTATCCCACGAGAAAATTGAAAAGGAACTAGCCCAACACACCCCTAGCCCCATTTGTTTCCCGTACGATGCTCCCAGTTGAAAAAAAAAAAGGAGCAGCCTCCAACCGAAGCGGCGAGGGATCCACCACGGTGAGCTCCCCTAGCTGCGTGATCTTGGTCGACTCACCCAGCAAGGGGGGGGCAGGCGGGGTGAGCAGCCCCGTCTCCCCAGCGATCCTGGTGGGACCCTATTGAATTTTTTTTTTTTGAGTTTTATAAAAATTTTCGACGAAGGTGAATTTTAAACAAGGAAAATCTTACTGTGACGGACGGACGGGTTTTGAAGCCACAAATATTTATAGTAACCCGCACTCGGTGGCCCTCGTGCATTTGATGGATTCTTAGTGCTTCGATGTGGGCCTTCTTGTCCAGGTTCGGCCTCTTGTGTGAAGAGGCCGACTCGAAAGAAACAGGATTCAGCACACACAACGCAAACAGGAACTAGAAGAAGAAAAGAAATTCACAAGATGGTTCGGGTCGGAGTTGTGCTTGAAAAATCTGGTGTTCGAGAGTTCGTGTGGAAGCAGTCAAGGTATGTGAAGTTCCGAGTCAGCGAAAAGGTTCTGACAGAGCTATGGGTACATATTTTTGTTGATATTTTGACCGATGCATCCAACGAAACCGTCACAGGAATTCGAAGCTCCTACGAACGACGTTCTTTCAAGGGTCGCAACTTCGGGAGAACGTGCCCCCCCATTTCGACATGCAACAGTTGCCTATCACGTTTTCGGTGTTCCTTCAGCAAAGTGCTCCTGAGAGGTCGTGAAGTCCAAGAAGCTGGCCATCAAAGGCCCCGGAATTCTCAATAGGTGGTCTTGGGGTTGAGGGACAAAATCTGACTTGCCACCTCCTCGCGGTGTCCCCTGGAAACGTGCGGCCAAGGCAAGCAGTTCCTTTGCTGTGGGTGAAAGCCCCTAACTTCGTATCTGGCCTCCGAGCTGTGCACCTACTCTTCCCAGGCGTAAAAAAGGTCGGCAAGAAAGCAGCAGCAGCAGCAAGGCAGCAGCAGCAAGGCAGCAGCAGCAAGGCAGGCAGCAGTAGACGCAAGGCAGCAGCAGCAAGGCAGCCACGGCAAGGCAGCCGTGGCAAGGCAGCAACGGCAATGCAGCAGCAGAAGCAAGACAGCAGCGGCAAGGCAGCAGCAGCAAGGCAAGACAGCAGCGGCAAGGCAGGAGCGGCAGCAGGACAGCAGCAGCAAGGCAGCAGCAGCAAGGCAGCAGCGGCAAGGCAGCAGCAGCAAGGCAGCCAGAGCAAGACAGCAGGAACTAGAAGAAGAAAAGAAATTCACAAGATGGTTCGGGTCGGAGTTGTGCTTGAAAAATCTGGTGTTCGAGAGTTCGTGTGGAAGCAGTCAAGGTATGTGAAGTTCCGAGTCAGCGAAAAGGTTCTGACAGAGCTATGGGTACATATTTTCGTTGATATTTTGACCGATGCATCCAACGAAACCGTCACAGGAATTCGAAGCTCCTACGAACGACGTTCTTTCAAGGGTCGCAACTTCGGGAGAACGTGCCCCCCCCATTTCGACATGCAACAGTTGCCTATCACGTTTTCGGTGTTCCTTCAGCAAAGTGCTCCTGAGAGGTCGTGAAGTCCAAGAAGCTGGCCATCAAAGGCCCCGGAATTCTGCAAACAACCGGTGCGGTCAAAAACTGCGCCTGTCAGTGGTGTGGTTGTGCCTTTTGCTGTTGTGTTGAACCGAAAAAAACACGGAGAACACCGACCAGGCACCAGGTAGACGTCTGGAAACAGTACGGCGGTGCATTTTTATTCCCAGGAGACTTGCTCCCAAGAGACTTTCCTTCACTCCAAGCGCCGATTCGCAAAATGACATGGCCGCTTGGTGAAGGAACTTCTCTTCGGGTGTAAGATCTTCCCCGCGGGTGGACGCGGAGGAAGAGGGTTCTTCTCGTATCCCACGAGAAAATTGAAAAGGAACTAGCCCAACACACCCCTAGCCCCATTTGTTTCCCGTACGATGCTCCCAGTTGAAAAAAAAAAAAAAAGACACACAGGACTCCAAAAAAAAAAACAAGCCCGAAAACCCGCAAACCCGCCCGCAAACCCGCAAACCCGCACTCGGTGGCCCTAGCGGGCCCCCTCGTGAATCCCGAACCTTTGAAAGAAGGCGGCCGTCTTGTCCAGGAAAGGGGGCCTCTCATCTATGGGAGGCCCGACTCGAGCAAGAAGAAGTTGAAACCATTCAAATTGAAACGACAAAAAAGGTAATAAAAACAACTGGAAGAACATGACACCAAAATAAAAGATGGCGGGATGACGAGGTTCAATGACAGTTGTTTTGGCGCCCACCGGAAACAATGAAGTATGCCATTTTTTTTTGCGATTAAGTGAACAGGTGCAGATAGCGGTGTGTGTGCTCAATTTGATGATGGTTTTGACCGATGCATCTGAAGAAACCCTCACAGGAATTCGAAGTTCAGACGAACGACGTTCTTTCGAAGATCGGAACTTCCCCCCCATTTCGACATCAGGAGAGCGGGTACTCATCGCATTGTTGAGAGCTCCTTTGGCAAGGTGGCCCTGTGAACTGCAGAAAACTCTTCAAAGGGATCAAGAGTCACACAAAGGATATTCCTCATCATCCTCCGCTTCTAAGTCCAGACGATGGCTCATTGCTTGTTTGACATGAGGGACAAAAATCTGACCTGCACCTCCTGGTGGTGTTCCTCGGAAACGCGCTGCAAGCGCGGCAGACGCAGGCAGTCTTTGTTGTTTATCCAACTGTCTTTGCCTGATGATTGATCAGGATTCTTTGACAGGTTTGGACAGTTTCCTGTTCAGCCAAACAACACCATTCACGTGTCACGCTGTTCGTTAATTCTGGTGCCAATCCTTGGCCATTGGCTGTCAACCTGGCACCGTTCTGCAGTCCTTCAAACAAAGGTGCTTTGGAGATTTGCAGTCGCTCTAGTACCGCTCTTTGGCGCGGTTCGCCGTCATTCAGGCGCGGCTCTTTGGGCATTTTTGGTCATTCTAGCAGCTCGAGCAGCAGCTAGAGGATAGAACAGCTAGAGGGGCAGCAGATAGAGGAGCAGAAGCAGGAGGAAGAGCTACAGCAAGAGGGAAGAAGGAAGATGAGCAGGAGCAAGAAGAGCAGCAGCTCGAGGAGCAGCAAAGAGGGAAGAAGCAAGATGAGTAGCAGCTAGAGGAGCAGCAGCTAGGATAAAACAGCTAGAGGGGCAACAGAAAGAGGAGCAGAAGCAGGAGGAAGAGCTGCAGCAAGAGAGAAAGAAGCAAGATGAGCAGCAGCTAGAGGATAGAACAGCTAGAGGGGCAGCAGATAGAGGAGCAGAAGCAGGAGGAAGAGCTACAGCAAGAGGGAAGAAGGAAGATGAGCAGCAGCTAGAGGATAGAACAGCTAGAGGGGCAGCAGATAGAGGAGCAGAAGCAGGAGGAAGAGCTACAGCAAGAGGGAAGAAGGAAGATGAGCAGGAGCAAGATGAGCAGCAGCTCGAGGAGCAGCAAAGAGGGAAGAAGCAAGATGAGTAGCAGCTAGAGGAGCAGCAGCTAGGATAAAACAGCTAGAGGGGCAACAGAAAGAGGAGCAGAAGCAGGAGGAAGAGCTGCAGCAAGAGAGAAAGAAGCAAGATGAGCAGCAGCTAGAGGATAGAACAGCTAGAGGGGCGGCAGATAGAGGAGCAGAAGCAGGAGGAAGAGCTACAGCAAGAGGGAAGAAGGAAGATGAGCAGCAGCTCGAGGAGCAGCAGCAAGAAGGAAGCAAGATGAGCAACCACTGGAGGCAAGACAGGAGCAGCTAGAGGAGCAGCAGCTAGAGGAGCCGCAAAGAGGGACGAAGCAAGATGAGTGCAGCTGGAGGAGCAACAGCTAGAGGGGCAGCAGATAGAGGAGCAGCAGCAGCTGCATCAACAGGGGAATAAGCAAGATGAGCATCAGCTAGGAGGGGCAGCCAGGGTAACAGCTGGCAGCAGCAGGGGCAGCAGATAGAGAAGCAGAAGATGAGGGGGGAGCGTCAGCAGGAGTCAGGAAGCAGAAACAAACACATACCATTGCCCAAGCACCAACAGCACCAACAGCACCAACAGCACCAACAGCACCAACAGCACCAACAGCACCAACAGCACCAACAGCACCAACAGCACCAACAGCACCAACAGCACCAACAGCACCAACAGCACCAACAGCACCAACAGCACCAACAGCACCAACAGCACCAACAGCACCAACAGCACCTACAGCACCTACAGCACCTACAGCAGCAACAGCAGCAACAGCAGCAACAGCAGCAACAGCATCAACAGCATCAACAGCATCAACAGCATCAACAGCATCAACAGCATCAACAGCATCAACAGCACCAACAGCACCAACAGCACCAACAGCACCAACAGCACCAACAGCACCAACAGCACCAACAGCACCAACAGCACCTACAGCACCTACAGCACCTACAGCAGCAACAGCAGCAACAGCAGCAACAGCAGCAACAGCATCAACAGCATCAACAGCATCAACAGCATCAACAGCATCAACAGCAGCACCAACAGCACCAACAGCACCAACAGCACCAACAGCACCAACAGCACCAACAGCACCAACAGCACCTACAGCACCTACAGCACCTACAGCAGCAACAGCAGCAACAGCAGCAACAGCATCAACAGCATCAACAGCATCAACAGCATCAACAGCATCAACAGCATCAACAGCATCAACAGCATCAACAGCATCAACAGCATCAACAGCATCAACCTACAACAAACAGTGGCAGAACAAAAGGTGTGTTGTTTGCATTGCACTTAGGGTCCAGCTTGCTGCACAAGAAGTCAACAAAGAAACGCAAAGCAATAGATGAAGCAATGAATCGATGAAGCGATGCGCAAAAGGGGGAAGCCACAAGAGTGTGAGTACAGTATGTCGAATTCTTCCTTTAATTTTTTAATTCCCAAATCGGGGGGCACTTGGACTGCCCCTGGATTCTTCAAAGCAGTACCTGTAAGTGAGGTGGTGCTGTGCACAAAAACGTTACAAACCTGTGCTGCAAACCCGACCAATCCTGACACCTGGACTGTTATAGGCTATTTCACGGATTTCTGTAGGGGACCCTATTGAATTTTTTTTTTTGAGTTTTATAAAAATTTTCGACCCGCAAACCCGCACTCGGTTGCCCTGCGGGCCCCCTCGTGTATTGGATTGATTCTCAGTGTGTTTCAGCCTTCCTTCTAGAAACAGCCTCTTTGTGAAGAGGCCGACTCGAAAGAGAGCGAAAAACGCAACAAAAACAGGAAAATTTAGTACCAAAAAAGTACGTGCGCTCGGCTAAGGCCGGCGCGTGGCGAGACTGGAGGCAGCAGTTAAAGTTCGGGGAACAGCAAAGTTCGGGCGAAGCTAAGTTCGGGCAATGCTAAGTTCTGGTGAAGCAAAGTTCGGGTGAAGCTAAGTTCGGGCGAAACAAAGTTCGGGCGAAGCAAAGTTCGGGCGAAGCTAAGTTCGGGTGAGCAAAGTTCTGGTGAAGCAAAGTTCGGGCGAAGGTGAAGCTAAGTTCGGGCGAAACAAAGTCCGGGCGAAGCTAAGTTCTGGGTGAAGCAAAGTTCGGACGTTCTGGTGAAGCTAAGATCGGGCGAAACAAAGTTCGGCGAAGCTAAGTTCGGGTGAAGCAAAGTTCGGGCGAAGCTAAGTTCGGGTGAAGCAAAGTTCTGGTGAAGCTAAGTTCGGGCGAAACAAAGTTCGGGCGAAGCAAAGTTCTGGGCGAAGCTAAGTTCGGATGAAGCAAAGTTCTGGTGAAGCAAAGTTCGGGCGAAACAAAGTTCTGGGGGAAGCAAAGTTCGGGCGAAGCAAAGTTCGGGCGAAGCTAAGTTCTGGTGAAGCAAAGTTCGGGCGAAGCAAAGTTCGGGTCAAGCTAAGTTCGGGCGAAACAAAGTGCGGGCGAAGCTAAGTTCTGGGGAAGCAAAGTTCGGATGAAGCAAAGTTCTGGTGAAGCAAAGTTCGGGCGAAACAAAGTTCTGGGGGAAGCAAAGTTCGGGCGAAGCAAAGTTCGGGCGAAGCTAAGTTCTGGGTGAAGCAAAGTTCGGGCGAAGCTAAGTTCGGGTCAAGCAAAGTTCGGGCGAAGCAAAGTTCGGGCGAAGCAAAGTTCGGGGGGAAGCAAAGTTCGGGTGAAGCTAAGTTCGGGCGAAGCAAAGTTCTGGTGAAGCAAAGTTCGGGCGAAGCAAAGTTCGGGTCAAGCTAAGTTCGGGCGAAACAAAGTCCGGGCGAAGCTAAGTTCTGGGGGAAGCAAAGTTCGGGTGAAGCAAAGTTCTGGTGTAGCTAAGATCGGGCGAAACTAAGTTCGGGTGAAGCTAAGTTCGGGTTCTGTGAAGCTAAGTTCGGGTGAAGCAAAGTTCTGGTGAACATTGCATGTTCATAGGACCTCCAGTCTCGAAAAATTCTCAAAAACTTCAAACCGAAAAAAACACTTCGCGCGGGGATCGAACCGCGGACCTGTGGGTCCGGAGACCGTCGCACTGTTGAAGTGGACCATACAGGCATGAAATCCGAAAAACGGAAAAAGCCAGCTCCGCGCTATTATCTAGTTCAAAAACAGTACATTTTTAAAAGCGGGGAACAGCAAAGTTCGGGCGAAGCGAAGTTCGGGCAATGCTAAGTTCTGGTGAAGCAAAGTTCGGGTGAAGCTAAGTTCGGGCGAAGCAAAGTTCGGGCGAAACAAAGTCCGGGCGAAGCTAAGTTCTGGGTGAAGCAAAGTTCGGACGTTCTGGTGAAGCTAAGATCGGGCGAAAAAGTTCGGCGAAGCTAAGTTCGGGTGAAGCAAAGTTCGGGCGAAGCTAAGTTCTGGTGAAGCAAAGTTCGGGCGAAGCAAAGTTCGGGTCAAGCTAAGTTCGGGCGAAACAAAGTGCGGGCGAAGCTAAGTTCTGGGGGAAGCGAAGTTCGGATGAAGCAAAGTTCTGGTGAAGCAAAGTTCTGGTGAAGCAAAGTTCGGGCGAAGCAAAGTTCGGGTCAAGCTAAGTTCGGGCGAAACAAAGTCCGGGCGAAGCTAAGTTCTGGGGGAAGCAAAGTTCGGGTGAAGCAAAGTTCTGGTGAAGCTAAGATCGGGCGAAACAAAGTTCGGGCGAAGCTAAGTTCGGGTGAAGCTAAGTTCGGGTGAAGCAAAGTTCTGGTGAAGCAAAGTTCGGGCGAAGCAAAGTTCGGGTCAAGCTAAGTTCGGGCGAAACAAAGTCCGGGCGAAGCTAAGTTCTGGGGGAAGCAAAGTTCGGGTGAAGCATGAAGCTAAGATCGGGCGAAACAAAGTTCGGGCGAAGCTAAGTTCGGGTGAAGCTAAGTTCGGGTGAAGCAAAGTTCTGGTGAACATTGCATGTTCATAGGACTCCAGTCTCGAAAAATTCTCAAAAATTTCAAACCGAAAAAAACACTTCGCGCGGGGATCGAACCGCGGACCTGTGGGTCCGGAGACCGTCGCACTGTTGAAGTGGACCATACAGGCATGAAATCCGAAAAACGAAAAAAGCCAGCTCCGCGCTATTATCTAGTACAAAACAGTACAGTAAGTAAAAGTGGGGTTGGCTCGAATAGAGGCTATTCACATTGCATGTTCATAGGACCTCCAGTCTCGAACAAGTTCACAATGTATAGCGACAATGTCGGACGAATTTGGTGATCCGAAAAGCTGGTCTTTGAAGTTTCGCGCGAAACCAACCAAGGTATGCCTCATCGAAGAGGTTCTGGGAGAGCTATGGGTACCCGTTTTCTCGAATTTTTGACCAATTCATCCAAAGAAACCCTCACAGGAATTCGTAGCTCATACGAACAGTGTTCTTTCGCCGGTCGGAACTTCGGAAGTACAAGCCCCCCCCCTTTTGAAAGGGAGAAGGTCTCTTATCATGCGTTTCTTTACATGAGGGACAAGAATCTGACCTGCACCTCCTCGTGGTGTCCCTCGGAAACGTGCTGAACGCGCGGCCGACGCAGGCAGTCTTTGATATTGTTTCCCCAGTTGGTTGGTCAACAATGACCGTGTGTTTGGTTGATTGGAAAAGCTCTTCTTGCGGAAACCGTCAAAGCATGCGGATTTGCGAGTCATTGAAGAGGTTTTGGGAGAGCTATGGGTACCCGTTTTCTTCCGTTTTTGACCGATTCATCCAAAGAAGCCCTCACAGGAATTCGAAGCTCAGACAAACGTCATTCTTTGAAGGGTCGGAACTTCGGGGAACAAGCCCCCCCGAATTCGACATCAGGAGAAGGTCGCGTGTTGCCGTTTTTGACGTTCCTCGAACAAGATGGCCCTTAAAGTCCAGGAAGTGAAGAAGACTGGCCTCCGGAGGCCCAGGGGTTATCAATGAGTGGTTCTGCGGGTCTCGTGTGGAAACAATCTGGGTATGCGGATTTGCGAGTCATTGAAGAAGTTGTGAGAAAGCTATGGGTACCCGTTTTCTTCCATTTTAGACCGATGCATCCAAAGAAGCCCTCACAGGAATTCTTAGCTCAGACAAACGTCATTCTTTTAAGGTCGGAACTTCGGGGAATTCGACATCAGGAGAAGGTCGCGGATTGCCGTTTTTGACGTTCCTTGAACAAGATGGCCCCTAAAGACCAGGAAGTGAAGAAGACTGGCCTCCGGAGGCCCAGGGGTTATTGATGAGTGGTTCTGCGGGTCTCGTGTGGAAACAATCAGCGTCATGCGGATTTTCTAGTCATTGAAGAGGTTGTGAGAGAGCTATGGGTACCCATTTTCTTCCATTTTTGACCGATTCATCCAAAGAAGCCCTCACAGGAATTCGAAGCTCAGACGAACGATGTTCTTTCGAGGGTCGGAACTTCGGGGAAGAAGCCCCTCCGAATTCAAGAACAGGAGAAAGTCGCGTATTGCCGTTTTTGGCGTTCCTTGAACAAGATGGCCCCTAAAGACCAGGAAGTGAAGAAGACTGGCCTCCGGGGCCAAGGGTTATTGATGAGTGGTTCTGCGGGTCTCGTGTGGAAACTATCTGGGTATGTGGAGTTGTGAGTCATTGAAGAGGTTATGAGAGAGCTATGGGTACCCGTTTTCTTCCATTTCGGACCGATGCATCCAAAGAAACCCCCACAGGAATTCGATGCTCATGCGAACAGTGTTATTTCGATGGTCAGAACTTCGGAAGTACAAGCCCCCCTTTTTGAAAGCGAGAAGGTCTCATATCTCGTGTTTCCTTACTACATGAGGGACAAGAATCTGACCTGCACCTCCTCGTGGTGTCCCTCGGAAACATGCTCAACGCGCTGCCGATGCAGGCAGTCTTAGATGTTGTTTCCCCAATTGGTTGGTCAACAATGACCGTGTGTTTGGTTGATTGGAAAAGCTCGTCTTGCTTTGGGCGTTCCTCACAACCGGCCGAAAAAACTTTGTCTCACAACATTGTATGTGGCCAACTGTAGTGGAAACAAAACAGGGGGAAGCAAACCTTTCGAGGTCTGTGTGTTCAAAGTTCTGATGGTCCTTAATCGGTGGAAGTTTTGGGCAGATTAGAGACAGACAAAGCACATGCATAGCAACAATCTTTGGCATGGGATGTGATTCTTGAACTTTCCTCCTCAAATTTGCGGTTTTTGGAAACTTTTTGAAATAGCCAGGAAAGCGAAAGCAGAAAACAGCAGCCAAAATCAGCAGCAGAGACCAGCAGCAGCTCCAAGAGGGCCCCAGCAAGACCAAGAGAATGCCTTGACAGGATTCCTTGGTTGAAGAAAGAGAATGTAGACACACAGGACTCCAACACTATCCATTTGCTTCCCGTTCTGCGCCGTTCCTTCTGGAGTCCTGTGTTTGCCCCGCCTGAAATTGCAAAAGTGGGATGCCAAGCCCGAAAAAGCAGAAGCCAAAGGTTTAAGGAAAAGAGGGTTGGGGTGAGAGCAGAACCGGAAATGGCAGGTCCAGGGGACCAACGCGCTGCAAACCCGACCAAACCTGGTCTGATCATCTTGGGGTCTGACCCGCTAGAATTGGATGCTGCCAAAATTTTGCAGTTTTCCTAAAGGAAATTGCCTAGGAAAATGGATTTTTGGATTTTTTTTTTCAGGAATTTTTTGGAATTTTTTTTTCTACAAAGGTGAAATTTTTGCTTGGAGTTTTTCATTGTGACACACGGACAGATTCTTAACCCGCATATTTATATAGTAACCTGGTCTGATCATCTTGGGGTCTGACCCGCTAGAATTGGATGCTGCCAAAATTTTGCAGTTTTCCTAAAGGAAATTGCCTAGGAAAATGGATTTTTGGATTTTTTTTTTCAGGAATTTTTTGGAATTTTTTTTTCTACAAAGGTGAAATTTTTGCTTGGAGTTTTTCATTGTGACACACGGACAGATTCTTAACCCGCATATTTGTATAGTAACCTGGTCTGATCATCTTGGGGTCTGACCCGCTAGAATTGGATGCTGCCAAAATTTTGCAGTTTTCCTAAAGGAAATTGCCTAGGAAAATGGATTTTTGGATTTTTTTTTTCAGGAATTTTTTGGAATTTTTTTTTCTACAAAGGTGAAATTTTTGCTTGGAGTTTTTCATTGTGACACACGGACAGATTCTTAACCCGCATATTTGTATAGTAACCTGGTCTGATCATCTTGGGGTCTGACCCGCTAGAATTGGATGCTGCCAAAATTTTGCAGTTTTCCTAAAGGAAATTGCCTAGGAAAATGGATTTTTGGATTTTTTTTTTCAGGAATTTTTTGGAATTTTTTTTTCTACAAAGGTGAAATTTTTGCTTGGAGTTTTTCATTGTGACACACGGACAGATTCTTAACCCGCATATTTGTATAGTAACCTGGTCTGATCATCTTGGGGTCTGACCCGCTAGAATTGGATGCTGCCAAAATTTTGCAGTTTTGTGGGACGGCTCGTGGCTGACGGCCGTCCCCTACACAGGAAAGGACATGGAGCCTCAAGAGTTCGAAGTAGCAGTCAAGATGTGGCTGGGCTCGGCGGTATTTGAGGCGGGCCAGACATGCGAGGTGTGCAAAAAAGACGGCCTTGACAGGCTCGGCCACCATGCGTTGAGCTGCCGCCACGGTGGGGACTGGACAGCAAAGCATCATGCGGTGAGGGACGAGCTGTACATGGCGTGCTTGGACGCGGCCCTGGAGCCGAAGAAGGAGGAGAAGGGCACAGTGGGCACAAAGCCAGGGATAATCCCGGGGGACGTTTCCCTCCCGCGAGGAGTGAACGAGCGGCGCCCCAGATCCATCGACGTCACAATCGTCAATCCCCAGCGCATCCATCTGCCAGGAAGCGGCAATCTCACAAGGGTACGCGGCCAGGAAGGGGGAGGCGACCAAGTACACAAAGTACGCGGAGGAGCTGCAGAAGAACAACCGGCGCTTCACGGCGTTTGCCCTCGAGTCCATGGGCGGCTTCGGAGCAGAGGCCCGGAGCTTCCTCTGGAGAGTGGCTGCCGAAGCAGCTGACCGGGCCAGGAGAAACAAAGCAGAGGTTTTCCGCGACTACGCAGAAAGGATCTCCATACAGGTGGTCAAAGGGGCAGCCAGGGCAGCGATCCGCAGAGGGACAATAACAGACAGGAACTCCATCGGAGTGGAACCCGGAAACATCAGGGAAAAGCCAGTGGAGTACGTTTCGCTGGATGTGGAGATTTGGCAAGAGGAGTGTGAGGCCCTGGGCAAGGCGGTTCAGCAGAAAGCCAGGGAAGACGCGGAGAGAAAGACGAGTAGGTCTGGTCAGGGGACAGGACGGACACTGCCCCCGATTTGGCCGCCGCCAGATCCAGCATCACCGACACCAACACCGCGATCGACAGGCATGGATGAAGAAGGGTCGAAGGCCACACATGGTACACCAGGTCCATGACGCCCCGGCAGACGCCTCAGCAGTACGCGACGCACCGGAATGGGTGCACCCCAACCGCACAGAGAGAGAGATGCCGCCCGATCCTCCCCTCATGTCCGAACTCTCGCTGTCGGGGGACACACACATGAGGGGGCAGAGTCAGGACGCCTCGCCAAGATCGACAGCAGCCCCCGCATCACCGGGAGAAGGACTCGCCGACAGCACTGCTCAGGCTGAGCTCGCCCCCTCCCTCGGTACAGGGGCCCCAACAACGGATGACTCTCACATGAGGGGGCAGGGCCAAGGCGCCCCGGCCGAGGCATTAACAGCCCCTGCAGAAACGGAGGGGGGCCACGCAGGTGCCACAGAGAGACCGAAGGCTCCGCTGGCTTCACCACCCAGGGCCGAGCCTCCTGTGGGAGACACGCACCAGGGGACACAGGGTCAGGAAGCCACCACGGTCGGGAAGGAAGGCCCCACAGCGCCGAGAGGCCACACCCTCCAAGGGAGGCCAAGCAGCCAGGGGCATGCCGACCCCCCACTCCGTTCCGATGGCAACAGATGAGACCGAGGGCGAGTCTTCCGGGGAAGGACAGGCAGTCCAGCGAAGGGGTGACCCCGGAAGATACCTCAAGAAGCTTCAGCAGATCAAAAGCATGCCGATGCGGAGAAGAAGAGCGGAGAGGTGGGCAAAAAGCCGGGAAAGCACAGCACAGCGGGGGAGCGACGCCCTCCCAACTCCATCAGATCCGCCCCGGAGCTTCATTCAGGAGGAAAAGCGCACAATGTCGGTGACGCAGTACTTGCAAGCGGTGTCGCCGGCGAGAGACGGCGAACACCGAGATCT